>KZ879157.1:7821-19637 GCA_003456935.1 Machilis hrabei
GATTTCATAGTATACATGTGTCATTACATTTTTACAGATTTTCCAGGAGGTTTATAGGTATACTCAATCCAGAGACAGAAAAAATTGCTTCTTGTAGTGAACCCTCGGAAACTCGTTTGCCAATCCGGTCTCTCTTGTCATCTTGGGATGGTAAATACATACGTCCCGGTTAAGTAGATAACAAGTTAAAGTAAATCGTTCGTAACTGGCAGTTAAAAGTGNGGTACCATCGAAAATTGTNCATTGTAAAGTAATAGGCCTACCAGTTGCTATGAGAAGAGATACCGACAAAAAGTCATACATTCTGAATCGTCGTTGNGACACGGATGGGGTCTCTCTAATACCTTTGCTGTGAGAATCGTTCTGGGACACTAACATAAATTTCTGTCAAAAGTAATTTTTGTGTAGAGTGCTCGACATATTAATCTTACACCTAGATCTATGAATAAAAAAAATACAAATAAAATAAAATTCTCAACGTGTACAACTTATGTAAGAACAGAAAGTGGAGGTCATTAAGAGTAAGCCATAATGAGACACTGTTGACCTTCAAAATCTAACGTAACGTAGTTATTTAAAAAAGATAATAATTACTCATTCACCACTGCTTATATTAAACTTTGCATCGTTTTTCATAACCATGAAATGGCTTTAATCCCTTAATTACAATGATTAACCTGGTAAGATGAAAATATATTTCGACGAGGTCAAATTATCAGAAATACTAATATCATCACTTTCTTTTCGTTTTACATGTAAAACGCTTATTTTCGCGTGAATTTTTACATTTTTGCTGAAACCAATCAATTACTACAGGGTATCAAGAGGCACGTTAAATTCGTATCATTGGTCTAGGTCAGTCAGTACAACGCGGGGAAGCTACATTTGTTTTAGGCCGGAACGTATACATACAGTACCAGGANCACATCCTTATACAAACGTTTTGATTAAGGATTGTATCCTTTTTTGTTTGGAACCAAAGAACCCTTAAACGTGTTAGTGATTTTTGAAACGTCTGATATTAATTAAAAAGAAGAGTAAACAAATGTTACAGTCTGATATCATCTACGCTAGATATACTTCACAAGCTATAACGTTTTCACTATATAGGTAGATATGTATAGTAATTTGATAGTGTAATATAAGCTCACGCAGTGAACGCGTAACATGTGGTATCACACGCACCGAAAAAAATTACGTTCACGGTTTAAATTCTGAATTGGCAGAAAATACTAATTTTATACATATAACGAAAATCAACATTTAACGAACGAATAAACGATTCTTATAAATTTCTTTATTGACGTACAGTAGCAGAAGGGTTATTACGTATCCACTTCTGTTTTTAGTATAACGAGAAAGTAATATAGTCAGTTTTATTCTTTTAAAGGTGAAACGCACATGTGCAGCTTTGAAAACCTGTTTTCCAAACTGACCTTGCCAGCCACAGCCATGAGGCACTTCAGGGCAACTCGAGAAGTCAAAACATGCTTTCATTTGAACAGACTAATCGCAAAAAATGGGATATTAATTAAAAAGAAGAGTAAACAAATGTTACAGTCTGATATCATCTACGCTAGATATACTTCACAAGCTATAACGTTTTCACTCTAGGCAAGTGTTATTTTAATAGCNTGAACGAAAATTTGCGTTTTAAGCGAAACGAAATTTCGCGCTATGCTTCGTTTGGATATGACAGAATCGATGCTGGTACTGTATATTGTCGATCGTTTAGAATTAGGAGATTAGAATACTTAACATGTTCTTATTCTCAGGCGAGGTTACACAGTTAGGCACGACCGTGAAGATGAGATAAAGGAAATATGAAGATAAGACTTTTGGTTCTTTTTCCTCAGGACTATTCGAGATTGGAATCGNGTAANCTCGGATGCATAACATATGGTTCTGTCACACTCCCTGCCACATGCCATTATGGTGACTGCAGGGTAAGATGTAGATGGGGACCTTGTCGAAAGAAGACAGCGGCAAGTTAAATTCTTAGAATAGTGTATTTTAATCATGTACGGGGAGACATGTACAAAATATGAGAGTATATGCGTAGAAAAGAGAGCCTAGGAAAGGCAAGAAAAATATTTTAGGTGTACTCCAGAACAAAACTAGCTTTGGTCTGCCACATACACTTTGAACTGGAATTGACTAGTCCCTATATTCTCCAGACATTAATCCGTGCGATATTAACTTATGAGGATACCTCAAGGATAAGGTCTATCAAAGTAACCTACAACTTTAGAGGACCTCAAATCAGTGAATGAAAGGGAATCTGTCGTAATTTTACCTGAGATTCGTCAGTCTGTAGCCTCCATCTTTGTATCAAGGCTGCGCAAAATCGCCGAGGCTAACAAAAGGAAATCAAGCACATCCTTATACAAACGTTTTGATTAAGGATTGTATCCTTTTTTGTTTGGAACCAAAGAACCCTTAAACGTGTTAGTGATTTTTGAAACGTCTGTGTTTTCATAGTTGATTCTCGGCCTTCTTAATTTTGAGGGTCACTTTAAATTAAAATTTACACAAAGTTGTTGTTTTTTTCTGAACACGACGTTTCGATCACATCCCTCTTTATCTTTATCACAGTGTTAAAATTACAGGTAAAAAAACGTAAACCTGAAGGTTCCACAATTGTGTACATAAGAACGATGAATTTAATAAGAAAAACTCCAGGAAACCAATACTTTGTTGTTATATATGTAGTATTATTATGATTTAACATCATACCACGTAAACAACTTAGAGGGTGGANGATTNAAATAAACAACATATTACGCAAACAGGACTAAAATATGTGTACGTCTTGCCTCAATGTGTATATTCTCTGTTCGTGATGAGTTCTTAACCATCTACATCACATATCTTTATTAGTAAATACAAATATATTTGTATTCACTGGTTGCGTTTAACTTTATTCCGCCCATGCTACAACCAAAAGCATTTTCCTGTATTCTTTTAGAGGTATGCAAAGCAGCACCTATTTCGGATTCTATCTTGTAAACTCATTACAAAACTGTAAAAGTCTGTCCACAATGCATGGTCGATATTCCACCCTGCTGGATAACTTCATACTAAATTAATGGAGTAGGAAAAATCCTTTAAGAGACGTTAAGGTTCTGATTATATGCCGTTTGTAAACGATATTTAAAAAACGAAACTATGATTTTCAAATAATTATTACGGAACTCAAACAATTGGTGTTGACATTTTACACATTTATACACAATTACTCTGAATAATTTAAAATATTCTCCGGAAGGGCCCGGGTTCAAACACCGGGGCAAACTCTTGGCTCTTAGTATAAAGGGTTATCCTACGAATATACCTGTGTTGCACTCCACATTAAGGTAGGCGTCTTCCGGGAGGGACGTTAAAAGTGGGGTTACACCGATTAGTGTTAGCTATAAAAGAGCTCACCACAGGCTATGTCTCGAGTAAGTGGCAATATTTATTCACCCAGACCTAAAATACCAAAACCGTGCTATCAAAACGTTATAACAATCATTGAATGAACTCAGCTTGCACTATGTATGTTTGTATACGGCGATGTCTTGTAATGTTATGGTGAGATCTCTAGATTCTACAAACAGACGTCTATCATCATCACAGTGACAGTGTAACTAAAATAATTTCCGTACTACGCTGATGTAACTCTCATATAGGGCTGTGCAGTATTGGGTATCAAATTTCGAAGTTCGATATTTGTATAGTATCGAAATGTGACGGATTTATCGATATTGAGTTTCGATGCTTTCTAATTTCGAAAAATATCGATATCAAGTTCCGATACTCTCGAATTTCGAAAAAAAATATCGATATCGAGTTTAGATGTTTTGAAGTTTCGAAAAGTATCGATTTAGAATTTTGAAAAATATCGATATAGAGTTACGAANATTTATAATTTCGAAAACTAACCATATCGATAAAAGTCGATTTCGAGTTCGAAACTCTATATAAATATTTTTCGGAATTAGACATTTTTGAAACTATTAATCAATATATTTAAAAAAAATACGTTTTCAATATTTCTCGAAATTCAAANACATCTAAACTAGATATTGATATTTTTCGTAATACGAAAATTTTAAAAGTCGATATTGACATTCAGAAAATGTCAATCGGTTGATATTAAACAAAATATTGACGTTGATATATTGAAATGTCGCACACCATTAATCCTATAATGTTTATGTTTTGTTTAGGCTGTGACTCGAACAACATTCCAGCAAACGTGGTATTTTTTACAGCATTTTAGTTCCACAGACACTGTGAGTAATTTACTTCAACATGTTTCACAAGTGGTATGCGTGTAAGTTCCTAATGGATGACACTGTATTGTTAAGTTATCTCTTCGGTAGTCTCTTGCTGAGATGGAAGTTGGACTTGCTGTTTTACGACTGACTCGACTGAGCCACAATCCATTCATCTGAGGAAATATAACTCAGACCACCATCTGAAAATATTCTGATCATATATCTCTTCACATTCCTGGAATTCTACTTTGTGTTGTTTTTCATAGTTGTTAGCTTGAACAAAGCAAAAACGTTNTATATACAAAAATTAGTAGGTGGTATTAACTCCTGGGGAGCAGCTGCTCCGAGCAGCTAATAAATAGCTGAACATACTAAAAATATACATTACGACAGAAGATTAAAACAGCCGAGAACAACAACAAAACTTGGGACTGAGAAGATATCTGAGCTGAAAATCAAGTTAGCGTAGGTCAATCGCCATCACAAGAAATGGTTCTGGTTATTGCCAAGTGTGTTACAAACCTTATATATATATATACATTTCCAGAATGAATAAGATCAAAAGGTGATATTGTGATATGGAGGACTCACAAGGTCCGTGTCTTCTTGCAGGAGGAAATACTAAGACATTTTGGGTGAAAGTACACTCGTATTACCATTAAAGTAGAATTGTGAGGTTTTTTTTTCAGAATGAAGGTGATTAAAAGGCCATGTTGTGACGTGGAGGTCTGCGTCTTCTTGCAAGGGTAATTACCGAACTGTGTCGGTAAAAGTTTACTGATATTAGTAGTAAGGTAGAAGTTTTTTTTTTTCAAAATGAATATGATCAAACGGTCATGTTGTGATGTAGAGGACTCATATAATTGTTACACTGCGGCCTTCAGCTGTTCATTCGCACTTTCTTCCATGACCAGGTCTGCGCAGTCCAATAGCTGACTTCTGTTATGGTTACATACTGTTAAAGTATTGACGTCACATACCCACAATTGTCAAAAACCTCGTTTCTTTCTATGTAANTGAACTAACGTAAGTAATGGGTTAACGTGGGTCTCATAATTGCTATGCTGATGATTTTAAGATTTATGAGGGTTATTAACTTCAGAACTCAGAATACAAAACTTTCACAAAACAAATAACATATCAAATATTTACTCATCCAATGGACACCTTGATAAGTATGCAATCATACATATTTTCTTCTTAATAGTACCGTATTTTACATGAAGCTATCTTTTACCCCTCACTGCCCTGCCCTAGAAACTTTAGAGCATGTCCTATGGCAATGCAATGCATTTGAACAAGCAAATGCATATCTGAAATCATGGGCAAAGGAGTATATAAATGACTTCAAGATGTCTTATGTTCTATCCTTAAATACCTTTAGAGCTGGACTTGGCAAACAATTAAATATTTTCTTTCAAACTGTTCAAAGATAAGGTTATTTTACAATGAAGTGCCAAANCATTAGGTACAGCAGTACCTAAAGTTTCAGGCTGCTCCCCGCGCCATGGAAATGGTTGCAGCCGAATGACGTATGTCTTACATAACAGTAACGAATCTTGTCCATAGTGCTTCAGTGAATGTTTGNTAGACATGGGTCATGTGAAGGATTTATTACCGTTAGACCACGGACAGAGTGTAGGAGCCAGAAGCATGGGACACAGTATCTCCCAGGTGGTGCATGCTCTTGGGTTTTCATGAACAAGAGTATACCGGAATATGCAAATTCCGGACAAACATCACCGGCACATGAAAACAGTGGGCGCCCACAGTTGATGCAAGAACGGAACCTCCGGCTCGTGAACAGAATGGTAATCAGTAATCACCCAAAGAAGGGAAACATTGCGTCAAATTACATCTCAATTCAATGCTGGTGCCGCTCAAGCCATCAGTCAACGCACTATACAGCGTACACTGCATTCTATGGGGTTGGTAGTCGTCGTTGACACCACGGCATCGGGTAATGTGCCTCACCTGGGCCAGAGAACATTGTCATTGGACCGTGGTCTGGTCGGACGAATCACGTTTTCAGCTGTTTCGAGCAGATGGACGCATTCGTGTGTGGAGGAGACAGCATGANGCTATGGATCCATCCTTTCAGCAAGGTGTTGTGAAAGCTGGTGGTGGCTCAGTCTTGGTGTGGGGTGTTCTGTTGGGGAACGCAATAACCACTAGAGCTACTGGAGTCTTCCGTGACAGGAGCGATGTACGCAGATCTCCTTGCATACCATTTACACCCTTTATGAATGCCATGTTCCCCAGTGGTGATGGTTTGTACCAGCAGGATAATGCAACCCCCAATCGTATATAGGTGACACTGAATTGGCTCAGTGAACACTCTACTGAGTTCCAGGTACTCCATTGGCCACAGCGTTCGCCGGATTTAAACGATATAGAGCACTTATGGGACACTATCCAGACCTCACTACATGCCTTGCAACGACATCCAACAAACAGGGCTGATTTGCGGACAGCCATAGAACATGCCTGGCTTGATATACCCTCGCAATGACTCGAACACCTCTTTGACTCGATGCCACGTCGAGTAGCTGCAGTTATTCGGACGAAGGGAGAAGCTACACGTTATTAATTAGGTGAGCCTAATGTTTTGGCATATCAGTGTACATTAAAAGGCTTATCTTACCATATATCTCGTACACTCACATAAAGCTTACATATGCATCTGCTAGATTTTATGTGATAATATTATATATTAATGTTAATTATAACATATGTATAAATATACATAAATGTATGTATTGCTACTCTGGCAAACTTCTCATTTAGAGTATTCCTTTGGCTGACTTCCTGCCTCCTCCGAATATACTGTATGTATTAACTAACTGCAGTCACCGTCAACTTTCTTCTAATACACAAATGTTTTTGGTACTGTGTATTTTGTAAGTGCTTTATAATCAACAGGGAAGCATTGGGTATGTTTTGTAACATTCCCGGTAATACCCCGGTATCCCCAAAGTCTATATTAAATGGCATGTACCCCGAAGTTCTACTAAGTGGCCAATATAGATTACTTATTGTCTGTTCATGTTCCAGACGGTAATACACGTACTTGATAACAGACAGAACAACTTCTAGGCACTTTGGAAGTATTATGTAGACTGCATTTGCTAGTAATGAAATTTACCAAAGGTGTCCAAACACGACAATATATTTATTTGTACCCTTTTTTTCTTCTTTCTCAATACTTTCACAATTCGCTATTTGGAAAATTTATTGTAATTTACACAAGGGATGTGACCCTGCACTTACTGCTTAAACAGCTGTACTTTACATCAATACTGCACTATTAGGTCCATTTTGTGTACAATCGAAAGCTGGTAATACAAAAAGTTTATTTTATGTGGCTTGGTAAACCATAAACTGCACTCCATTATCAGTGAAAAACAACTGTTAGCCTTTGGCAGTAACAATTATAGCAAACTACCATGTACAAAAGGAAAAAAACATAAACGCTTTTGTGTTTATATAATAAATCAAATTTGGTATGAAGAAATTNTTTTTTATTCATATAATATTTAATCTCTTAAAATTTATCTTTTTGTGATGTTCCGATCCGTGCCTTTATCTTATTCTTAGGTTTGTATTGTGATCATATTTCAATACTTATCATGTTTGAAGCTAGAAATAATAGTATTATAAAGGTGTTTACCAGCCTAATTCAGGAAAATTCCTTGATTTTTATACCTTGAGACCTGAGGGTGTTGTCCTCGGCCGATCCATAGTGACGTTGTATGTTATATAAACCTCCTTGAAGAGTTACATAAAGACTGCTGACTCACTAGTTTGTCTGTGTATTCGTCACATGACACGTGAATAAGATAATCTATCACTAAGAAGTAATGTAATAATAACAACAACATGTTTCTTGTACTGACGAAAATTATTAGCATAATATTGGCTCAGACTGAATGAAATATAACCGTACATAGCATACCGTTTTCTAACATAATCCAGTAAAGCATTTATGTTACAACCATAGCCAAGTAAGGAACCACAAAAACTTACATAATAAACAATNTTTCGTAACAGACTAGTCCATTTCTAGATTAAGGCGGTTCGACCCCTAAACCTCTCGTATTTTTATATAATCACAAAGTTAGTGCACATGAATGGCTAGGATTCTATTTTGTGGAGCACTAGGAATTGCAATTATTCCCCTAGAATGTAAAATTTCTGATTTATAGTGGTTTGAATTGATTTATTAGTCAATTTAATTACGAGTACTGCTGTCAAACTATTTTCCTGAATGAAATAAAAGTCTACGGAAATCATAACATACTTATTGTCTATAGCTTGAATGTGCCAGATTGTTTTTAAGTGAATTACAGTCGGTGAGATGTTCAATTTAATTGAACGTTGAAGATTCAAAGTGGTCGCACACGGAACTGTGACAATCTTTTACACAATCTGGCTCATTCAAGCTATAGACAGTACGTATGTTACGATTTCCATAGACTTTTATTTCATTCGGGAAAATAATTTGACAGCAGTACTCGTAATTAAATTGACTAATAAACCAATTAAAACCACTATAAATCAGACATTTTACATTCTAGGGGAATAATTTCAATTCCTACGGCTTCACAAAATAGAATCCTAGCCATGTGCATTACATTTGTGATTATATAAAACTACGAGAGATTTAGGGGTCGAACAGCCTTAAAACAAACGTGTGGTGAACATTTATGGTATGATGAGGTTCAAAAACTTGTTGAAAATTACTCCCACGAAATAAAAAAATGTTTAACACGTTTAGTTCGTTCTTTCCTCACAAGTAACTAATTTTTAACTGCTTATAATACACCTAGATTTGTATATACGAGTATAGTAATGGATGTACAGAATTCTGTCATTATTTGAAGACGCAATTGTAAAAAGTATCCTGAAAGTGCACAACCCGCCTGACGTATATGTGTTACACTGTCTATAAATCCAAGAATAAATGAATAGATAATAACATTAATGAAAGTTTTGAATGAAGAGGAAATTTGAACTTAAATTATATACGTTGATTACAAATTTTGAGTTTCGAATTTAGATTTTTTTCGCCTTAACCAAAATATTTTATTGGAAACTATTGGAATTGGAAATTATCAAATTATTTTAAGACTCTTCATAGCTATATTTAAACATGTACATGTCTGAGCATTATAAGGTATATTATAAAGCAAAGATAGATCCAAAACAACGGTCCTAACAAATATTCATACGATGATCGTTTGTTTCCTTTAGAGCCTGAAAAAGGTAGAACATAAATGAAGCTAAGAAACCATTAGGTTAGATATTCATTAACCGGAAAGCCTTTCAGGAAGAAGAACTTCACTAATTTAATTAGCGTACAGTACTCTATGATTGTAGATAGCTTTAATTTCAGTTGGCTTGTATCAACCTGTTAAGTTCAATTGTTAGTATTATATTTGGTTTGTCTTACGTAATTTAGATAAAAAGTGGATAATCATGTACAACTCATACCCTATTAATCACAACTCCCACGTAAATATTTTTACTAAGACTAGGTAATAGCTTAGAAAACACATAACACGCCAAGTACATTGGCATTTTCTGGTTTGTAGCCTACTTACCAAACAGACTCTTTCCGAATAACCATGAACCTGCCAATTCCGTAGCGCCATCTTGAAATAACTTTGACGTCATTTAAATACTTTGATGAGCGTTTTCTATTCGTCGACCTGTTCCATTTCAGAGCAGGGGAGTATTTACAAATGCCATTTTTATACAATATTATCCATAATTAAGTGACACATTAAAATAATCGGTACACGTTAATCGTGCAAAGGTCGTTAAATTTGACATACAAATAGAAAGAAAACCCGTTCAAGTTTATTTGACATACATTATTAAAACTCGATTTGTCCTCCCTTGTGATGCGGCATTCGTCAAGCCGATAATCCATTTACCACCAAGCCACTTTACAGCANGTCGCGATTTATTTTTGAGATGGCAGCNAANATTCNTCTTCGTAGCTCAGGCAAGGGCAGTACAAGGACCGAGTCCTTAACGTAACCCCATAAGAAAAACTCANATCGTGTCAGGTCNGGTGATCNGANTGGCCAGTGAAGNAACGTCAGGTCATTGAAAGCCGTNCATCCGATTCAACATTGTGACAAAACNCCCGCGGCTCGTTAAAATAATCTAGGANAGTTAGTTTTTCTATCGGTATGTCGCTTGTTACCATTCTTTGAACCATTCAAGAATACCGACGTTTCGTAATGTGTGGGAATTATGAATAACCGCGTAAAATAGGGTATGGCTTAGGATGCGAAAAGTTTAAGTACAGTCTATTATTATATTGTATTAACGAATAAATACTTTCAGACATTTTTTTAATTGTGTGCAATGAAAATGTGATCCTGTGTAGTTTTTACTTTTTCTGTTAATTGCATTTTTAACTGTTTAATAATTGAGCGGGTTTGATTAATGTACTGTGCGAGACACATGTACAAATTATTACCAAAATATCGTTACAACCGTGGATGTACAGTAAGTCAATAACGACTGTCGGTAAAAAACGGTTAGTGAACGCATTTTTATTCAATAAATGATACTTTGGGTTTAAAAGCCAATCTTTTCTTATACATTTCACTGACACCATCAGCAAACGCCGACTTACNTAATATACTATTTACAACTGCAACAAGCATACATTCAGAGATAGGGTTCCGCAACACTTCTGGGAAAGACAGACATAAAAAGTGGGGTCCCATCGATAACGTTCGATGTAAGAGATATATGTCGAGTGAGTGGCAAATTTCAATCATACTAAAGCGTCGTTGAGACGTCGATGGGGTCTCCGTTAGGCCTAAGACGTTTGAAAACATAGTACTTTAAACTCAACCAAATAAATATATATTCAGAAATGGTGGATTGAAAATCTAGTAAGAAAAACTAGTGCTGTTTTTTTTTTAATGATTCTGTTTGAGACAAAAATGTTTATTTCTCACATTCTTTAAAGGTGAGCTTTTATATTTATAGTACAGTTGCACAATTTTTGCCGTGTAACATACTTTTAACGAAGTATTTAAGAACACCTTCATTATTATTATATTTTATAAAAAAAGAATAAATTAATCACATTAATACAGAACACTGTACAGAGGGCAAACAATTATTATAACCATCAAATTATATGTTGATGAATTAATTTATTGTTATACATTTTTTACATATAATTATTGCTATCTGAAGGATACCATTTCTGCAGTTTTGCTTCGTATCGCTTTCTAATAAAAGCTTTTTTTGTGTGTATGGTTAATGAGAGTAAAAAAAGACAAATATGTTTTAAGAGTTAGCTAACCAGGTTCACCTTGCTCTAAATACACTTGGATAGGGTAGCGTACACACGCACACGTTTTAATATGTAATTTTGTCCTAATTTAACTGATCAAACTAGTATGTTCTGCACAACAAGAAAGCAGCAACAACAACAACATACACTTCTGAGTTGCGCAAAGTTGTTACAAAGACAGTGCCTTTTTGCAGTATCTATTTTACAGAAGACTGATAACGTGGAGG
>KZ879179.1:0-19567 GCA_003456935.1 Machilis hrabei
GGAACAGAAGGTTCTGTTTGACAGCAGAAGAGAAGTTGAAGTACCTGGGAGAGTAGAACGTGTTCTGAGAGGTCCCCTTTCCATGTTTCATGACGTAAATGTTTGAGGAATTGGGTGCTTTGGCGGNTAATAGGANNANNAGATCGGTGTCCTCTCCGATTATTATGACCGTCGCAAAGTTCTCTGCCACTTGAATGGCGGTGTTGATAATGAGGGTATTAGCATCCTCAAGAGCTTGCCTGACTTCAAACCTCTGATGTACTAATTTCTCACGCAGCATGGAGATAAGACCTTCTTTGTTGTTGTCGTTGGAGAGAAATTGTTCTTTCGGCATGGTTGCAGTCATCGTTTCAGTGAACACCACGTTTGCCGAAAATTGCTTGCTTTTACGGCGAAGCCGCTCAGCTGATTTGGTACTCTTCACTGATGCCTCATCAGGGTAACCATCAAAAACGATGGTTGTACTGGCAGGGTTGTAGTATTGCTTAACGTAGTCGACATATTTGGAGAGAATGGTTGAAAAAATTTCCTTGGACTGCCAAACCACTCGATGTAGAAGGAACCCACCATCCATTACAATGGCACTACCTGCAAGGTTTGGTTTGTTGATGATAATGACTGCCAAACCACTCGATGTAGAAGGAACCCACCATCCATTACAATGGCACTACCTGCAAGGTTTGGTGGATCAGACACTGGTGAAAACAAATCGTAGAACCCAGATTTCTTTGTTTTTCGCAGTATTGTTTCATCAAAGATGGAAAGGGGATAAGGCGCCAACTCAAACTCGAAAACCCTGAAGTGTCATGCGTCGGAGAAGTGTATCTGGGTTTACGAGGATGAGGGTGTGTCCCACATGCCGATTGCCGTAGAAGCAGAAATATGTGAGGATAGTCCATTTTAAGATGATCCCGATGAAGAGGGCCTCGACATGGCACTGCAGATTGAGAGCTTCGTAGATGAAGGGCCATCGACATCTAAGAAAATGCGAGCATGAATACTGCCTCATTTTGTGCTGTATGCGTCTTGATTAAAGATTAATTCCACATTTGAAAAATTAAAATTGTTTTTCATTCATAGTACCTCAAATCTCTACTCAGCGTGTATATACTGATATAACTATAGGCCAGTCAAATTAGATTAAAAAAACAGTTTTCTGGAATTAATTCCCAGCAAGCTGGAAATCGTTTCAATATAACGTTAAATTTTATTCTCTACAACTTTTATTCTATGGGTTTTTTCAATAGGAGTATCTATTTCAAAGATATGTGGTCCTGGAAAGTTGCAAAATGTAAGTTTGCACTGAAATAAGAAAATTTTCCGGTTTCTAACTTTTGATTTCGGCTATACTACTGAACCGAATTTGAAGATTTATATACTCATTCTACGTAGAATTTAACCCTATTCAATATTGAATGGGATGTCATTTTCCGTCCGACGCACTGTTTTCNAGGTACAAGCAAAAAACTGAAAAAAGTACAAACATTTACTTTTTGGGGGGCTCCCATAAGTTAAGCTCACCTCCTGGGATGGTGCAAACTCAGATTACACTTATTTGGGTCCAAATGAAGGTATTGAAACGCTTTCCAGCTTGCTGGGAATTAATTCCTCGAAAAATTCTTATTTGACTGGCCTAACAGTCATACTCATCATTTAGATGTCTAAATATATGTTTTTAATGGCAAGGAATCGATTAAGATTAAAGGCTGATTTATACTGCTTTACGTTACAGGATACGCTGAAGGAGCCGAAATAGAAACAACGTTATTAGATGGTGTAGTTCAAGCTCATTACGTTCTGCTTTAGGGAGTCAGCCAATCAGCGTAGTCCGTCGGTAGCGTATCATGTTGCATAAGGAAGTATAAATCAGCCCTAAGCCGTGTAAAGGCGCTGAAAGTCGACAAAAAATGTTAGTAAGTACCATGGGATCACTCTACATTAAGTTCTTATTATGCCTGTATAAATGGCGCCACAAGCGTTTCTTGGGAAAAAAATCCTAGTTACAGTAGACACCATATACAGGGCGCCACCACCCTCGAAAACCCACACACTATACGTTAAATGGGAGAAATTTTTTTTAAAAATTTGAACATGTACAAAAAAAAAGAAAATTTTTGGGTACCGAAGTTTCGTAAAAAAACTTTAGCAGCAGTACGGTATAAGATGGAGCGACGTTTTGGTACGCGTTTGAAAGCCAACACTCAAGCGCATCGATTGAGTCGTAGCGTTTTTTTAGGGCCTTGTTTCTCCGCTAGAGGCGCTCAAAGTCGAAAAATATTTCAGTAATTATAATGCGATCACTCTACCTTTAGTTCTTATTATGCCTGTAGAGATGGCGCCACATGCGTTTCTTGGAAAAAAAATCGTAGTTACAGTAGACACCGTATAGAGGGCGTCAATATCCCCGGAAACCCTCTCCCTGTGCGTTAAATGGGAGAAAATAATTGAAAAATAGAACATATACAAAAAATGCGAGACATTTTTGGGTACAAAAGTTTCGTAAAAAAACTTTAGCAGCAGTACGGTATAAGATAGAGCTACGTTTTGGTGCGCATTCGAAAGCCAACCCACAGGCGCATCGATTGTCTTGTAGCATTTTTTATTTAGACTTCAGTTTCCCCGCTAAAAGCAGTCAAGTTAGACAAATATTTCAGTAATTACCATGAGATCACTCTACCTTTTTTCTTATTATGCCTGTAGAGATGGCGCCACATGCGTTTCTTGAGAAACAAAAATTCCTAGTTACAGTAGACACCATATAGAGGGCGCCACCACCCTCAAAAATCCACACCCTATACGTTAAATGGGAGAAACAAATTAAAATATATCGAACATGTACACACAAAAATGAAAATTTTTGGGTACCGAAGTTTCTTAAAAAAACTTTAGGAGCAGTACGGTAAAAGATAGAGTGACATTTTGGTGCGCGTTCGAAAGACAACACCGAGGCGCATCGATTGAGTCGTAGCGTTCTTTTATTTATGGCTTCGTTTCGCCGCTAGAGGCGCTCAACATTTAAAAAGTTGGGTCAAAAAGCTCCACAAAAACGGTCGTTTTCTTAACTAAGTAATATAGCAATGCCCGCTTAGTCTTAAATGAACCAGCTATGTACCCTCGTCACGTTCCCTCCAAAAAATCCCCCCACTACCCCCAAATGCGATTTTGAGACACCCCCCAAATTGCCCCGGGTATGTAGTACTAACTAAAACTTCGTTGTAGCTAGTACAAAAGCGCTCTCAGGATTTTCATCTTAATCTATTCCTTTTCCCTTAAAAACATATATTTAGACACCTAAATGATGAGTANGACTGNCANAGGAGCAGAAATATATACAAAATAAAATCGGTTTCGGCCATTTTGTAAAATGGAATCTAAAACACTCGGTCCAGAATATGGTATTGTCTACCCAACTTTTTCTGACACACCTATATGCACTTCACTCGATTCTGTTGGTTAGACAAATCAGTACTAACATTTTTACGGGACTCCAGTACAGGGACAGGACAATAACGGGTATTCAACCTAGATTCGACCATGCAATGATTATATTCACATTTTTAGCGATTTGTCACAGGTTAGTCTCTTTATGGTATACGTATTTAGTTCATTAGCTTTTAAATGTAGAATATTCTAATAATATTGTGTTACGTCAAATGGTGTGCCGTCAAATAGGGTGTAACGTCAAAGGGGTAGTACACATACAGAATTGTATTTTGTAATGTTCATCAGTAGACTCAACCATGGAATCGATGAGGGAGAATGCCTCTGCAGCAGAGTTTGCTGATATTACCAACATAGCTCGAATGGTCGAAATCGACAATGGGTATAAAGTTATTCGTAAAACTGTCATGCTCGATACCTTTCAGCTAGGCTTCAAATACGGGTTTGGCCAGCGTGGTTATATGGCTGACATACCGCAGCTGGTACCCCTCACATACGAGGAAAATGGTGAAGATCATAAACTTGTTTCTTCAAAATCATAACATACGACGCTTATACGAAAGCTTAGGTACATTATTATCTGATGGATTTATCAACCTGCATTAAAATCAATTGTGATTACATTTACTTGTTTACATATTTATCTTAGGTGCATGTATTTTTGTTGTAGTTTATTATAGCATTTGAAAAAGTTATGTGTTTTTGATATACTAAAAATATGTTTTCTTTTATATTTTCAGGATGAGAAGCTAGTAATTTTGAGAAGTTTAGAAGAGAAGAGTCGTCAGGAAGAGGAGGAGGAGACTTATATATCAGATTAGGTACGTTTTGATATAACATATTCTATTTAGTCGTAAAAATGTAATCTATGACAATTTTCAGTATGCAATGCCATCGATTGCTTTGGTATTATTACAATGGTTTGGTTTGTGGAAAATTTTAATTTTGACTTATTTAAGAGTGTGCAAAGTTTTTTCACAAATTTTAATTAAGCTTGACTTAAATAATGGGTGTATATTTTGAGTTGCAACATTTAACCTTAGTTTGATATTTAATATGCTCTGGAACAAATATTCACACATTTTAAAAATGCTTTGCACATTTTATTTTATGTCAGTGTAATAAAAATTTGAATCAAAAGATGTTGTTTCACAAATTTTTATACTGTTTGACTGAAATCATGGGTGTGCATTTTGTTTTATATCCATGTATTAAATATTGGAATCAAAAGTTGTTGCACGCAATTTAATTCATTGAGATTTAAACAATGCTTGCACATTTTGATTAAGTTAGTGTAACAAATATTAGATTCCAACGTTTTTGCATTCATTATAATTATTTTTTATTTAAACACAACTTGTATATTGCAAGTTGTAAAATGTTTACTTAGTTTTATTTTCAATATATTCTGTAATAAAAGTTGTTGCACACATTTTAATTAAGTGAATTTGGACACACAACTTGTACATTTGGAGTTGTAAAAACTTTACTACGTTTGATTTTTATTGTGGTGTGTAAACAAGTTGTTCCACGCATTTTAATTACTGCATTTGAAAACACAATTTTTACAATTGTAATTGTAAAATTTGTATTTAGTTTGATTTGTCAAAATATTACTTTAAATAGTATTCAAACAACGCTTACACATTTTGTTTGTGTTACTGAAAATATTCAGAAAAACGTTGGTGTATGCATTTTTTTCTATGAGACAAATAGCATATTTAGAGTTGCTAATGTTTACTTAGTTTGGATTGTCAACATGATGTGTTAATAAGTATTCAAAAATTGTGTGTTAATATAAAATCCTCAAATGTTGTTGAAATGATGTTAACAATTCATATATTTTTATTTTTACAGGTGTACATATAAAAATCCTAAGAATGACCAAACTTTTGGGTGGCTATATAACATTGATGGCTGTGCTGGTAGTGGTGATGGTGTAAGGGATATTTTAATACACCTCTCTTTGCAGACTCCAAAGATTAAGGCACAAGTACAAGATTGGAAGATTATGACGTTAGAATAATATATTGTGGTGCAAACGAACTGTTTTAAATTTAAAAAGTGATTTAACACAACGTAGTGCCTACACCAATTCTTATAAGTAAACAATTATATTTAATGTTCCTTAAAATAAATAAGCTCTAAAAATGTAAAAGACTAATTTTATTACGTCTCTATTTAAAAATAAAATGTTTATGCATATGTTTACGCAATAGCTTTGTAAAATAATCGAAATTCATGAGTGTACTTAAAGACAACTTATAAAAGTAAACTATAAATAATGCCTTTTTATTTTGTATTTGTTACTGACTGAACTTTAGTCTTCCACATATAAAGCTTTCAATAATAATCGTTAACCTTTAGAAATGATAGTGATGTCCCTATTTTAATGTTAACTAAAAAAGTTTAATTCTAAATGCACATAAATGATAGCTGTTATTACACNATGGGGGAATGAAGTGAGANAAACAGTCCCACTTAAATGGTACGGGTCTGGTGTCAGTACATGGAAATAATAATAAAAAGGAATGATGATGTTGTAGAGACATTCCCCGTAGAGTGCAAAAACAGTCTCAAAGGAGGATTAATCGAATACTTTATTCTGGAGATCTGCATCGAACAAAATTATTAGACTGGAACAAGTCTTCTATACTCTGACTGACAAGATGTAGTTGTTTTGTATTAACTAGTGACATATTACTTGTGTTCTCCAAAAAATAATCTTTGAAGTTAGCTTCGGTGAGATATCATTAATATTACTTGCTAAAAAAAGGAATCTAAGGTCTGTAAGTGGCTCCACTTTTCACGTTTGTTATTTTTAGACATGCCTTCCAGGCTAGTCCAGGTGGTGTGTAGAAACAAAATGCCTCCAAAGAATAATAATCATGGCATATACGGCAAAAGTTGTGGTACATCACTTGTCAAATACAAATCGTGATAATCACCAAGAGTCTGAATGGTATCTGGTTAGCTAGCAGGTATAAGGAGTGCCCGAAACATATTAATCGCACCAAAAAAAAAAAAAAACAGTAAAATGTGATCCTGAAATAAAAAGAAAAACATGACAAACAATATGCGAACTAAAAAAAATTGGTGTGGAGTCACTAAAATAGACAAAATTACACCTTACAGGATGTCTAAACATGTAGTAATATTGTTGCAATTACATGTTGATTTTTAAGTTATGAAGTTGCTTTACATTATGTTATTATGAACGTAGATGCATGTCTATAATAGTCTTGTTATTGACAATAACATTTTTTTAAATAATTTTTCCTATCTGATTAACGTTAACTATAGTTCACTTGGTATTCACTTCACTGAGACTAATTTAAACACTGATACATTTAAATGTTCACTGCTCAGGTATCAAATTAAATTATATGCACTGCATTTTATGAAAAACGGTGTGTACTATTGAACGTCGTATTTGTACATACGTAAATTCCTAGTGACGTCATATTGTGTACCATAACAGGGTCCATTTTGTAGCTTTGCAAGATGAGGTCATTCGCTAATGACGCAGTGCCAGTGGCTTATACCAAGACACTTCATGGCGTTGTATGAACTAGAAACAGAAACAAGGTGCCAGTAAAAGGTACAATACAAGAATAATATCCCTAAATTTTTGTGTGCCTTTAACTTTACCGAAACGTCTGTTTACTGAGTTATTAAGTTACAAGTGTAATAGATTTAATTTATTGTCTACCGAGTGAGGACACAATATTACTATTTATTTATATGTCAAAGGAATCCTCGAAGTTGAAAACAATGTTGAGTCAAGTTTTGGATAAAACAAAGAAAACGCGCTACATTTGTAACATGACGGCAACCCTTGGATCCTTATAATTTTTTTAATTTTTTTTTTCAAAATAAATAAAAACAAATTCTAAGAGTAATTTATTAAGGTATACTACCATAATACAACCAAGGTATGTTAAAATGCTTCTGCCATCATCTCCAAATGTTTCACTACTGGCGTTGACCAGATACGTTTCCTTAAAATTTATGCTAAGTCACGCGATGAAGTTAATAAAAAAAAACGTAGATAATAGCTTTAATTGCAGCGCTACATTTTCTTTATGAGTAGATTGCTACTCTTACGTGTTTATTTTAATTTTAAGATACAAAGTGTCTAAATAAACAAAAATGTTCGCTCTCCAGCGATATGCTTCATTACTGAGTTTTCAAAACTCTCAATTAGCATAAAACGTTTAGCATAAAACGTTTGGTTCATGAAAGATTAATTGTCAGTAGAATGTTTAACATAGTTTTTAATAAGTTGTTTATGTTAATAATTAAAACACATTTTTATTAAAATGCTGTCTGAGCAATTGTCGTTACGTCATAATGTGACTTAAAAATAATTACATTCTTAAGAGTCAACTAGCGTAAAACCTTTTCATAGACCTAATATGTACCAATATTGTTTATCGTTGAATTTTGAATTTTGACACTTTGTGAAATTTTGAAAAACATACCTTTGTTTGGTAAAATACAAAAAAAATGAAATTTGAATCCTAAATTGGGAATCCTAAAGTTTGGACGTTTATTCTGATGCTAGAATATGTAACGTTAGCAATTTTGGAGCTAAGTCACAGATTGCAGTAGTGTGTTGGTGTGATATGTGGTCAGTACATATTTCCTGTTTCTGTGTTTTGCAACGTCATAGTAAGTGGAGACCCGATATCTCCCGTAATATGTAAGATAACAATGACCTACAGCGGCGAACTGCATACTGGATAGCTAGTTTATAAGACGTGTAACTNTAATATGCCGTTATGAGTGATAATAATAATAATAACAAATATTTACATATTTTAAATAAAAACCCAATAAACAACTAAATATGTACAATAGTCTATTTTGATCGTTAAATTAGACGTGGTGGATTGAACCAAATTCGGGATTTGGTGGTGCTTCGTCATCAGATTCATCATTTATCATAATTGCTAATCCTCTGGCAAATCTTGTTATTAGATTGTTTCCAAAGGTGTGTATTTCACCTCCAAGTCTGAAAGACACTGTATCTGGGTCCTGTGGAACTGCACTTTCTTGATTACTTAAACTATTTTGAGACTCTTCCATCGCCTCTGCTGGTTCGATCGTCTCATCTTCCTGTNATAGGTCTAATTAGTTGTTTGTGATTGAATTTCCCCCAAAATCTTGTGACGTATCTACATCTTCTAAAATTGGGCTATTCTGGTTCCCTAAAAAGCAATGAGCTTGTGCTAAATACCCGAGAATCTCTTGATTGTTTCGTGAGACGCCGCTTGCAATATTTTCTGTGCTTCCCTGAGACGGCACATTGACCAAATTCGATTGCTGTGTCTGAGTGAATACTGGTACCAGTTGTGTGATCTGCTTGGGCGTTGAAATTGCGTCCGGTCTTTCTTCTACGATCGTTAAGTGATTTCCTTTTTTCGTCAGTTGTTCATCAGCTATGCATGGTTGCAATTCGTTGTATTCAAATTCTGTGTCATCATAACTGAAACGCCATGGTTTTATGATCTCTTGGGTGTTTTCTGTGTAATCTGTGTTTTCCGATTCGTTAAAAAACATAAGGTTTTGGTATGTAGTTTGAAGTAGTTGCGAACTTGCTACTTCAAAATAACTGTCGTCTATCAGAGATAGTTGGATTAGTTGTTCGTCATTCTCTGGTGGTGTATGTTGTGAGGCCTGTGCTCGATATTTCTCTGCCAATAGTTTAATTTTGTCTTTCGTTTTGTCTATATCATATTTATTATTAGAGCTCTTTGTGTTTAACTTCCTATTTTTAAATTCTTGGTCGGATGTTTCGGCTTCGATCCAAGATTGTGTTGTTATTTGTGTGTGCTTTACTAAATTGGCCGTTATTTTGTTTTCGTTACTGGAATTATAATACTGCCTTTCTAGATCTTCTGAATCGCTTCTAATATCAAGAGGATTATTGTGTTTCCAAATATCGAAAATGAAGTTCTGTGATTCGTGTTGTGCAAATTCAAAATTTGTGGGGTCTAGTTCATTTTGAGTTTCGTCATAGGACGTATCTGTTCGTGGCCCTGCAGATTTATAATCATAATTGTAATTCTCCGCTATCACGTTTAATTCGTCTAGGCAAGATGTTATTGATGTTGAAGGCCAAAAAATACAGGTTAATGCGCACCAACACGATACTGCCACAAAACACAAACTAATGCGCAAAGAATATGTTTGCTGTTGCCAACTGACGAAAAAATACACTCCACCTACCCTTCCAAACCACCCTGCTTACCTCTTCCCCTCCCGCAGGTCAACCCTGTTGCCAGGTTGCATTACCCTTTCACTCTCACGCTAGTACTAAAAAAAAGAAGAAACCCAAAATGCAATTCCTGGAATAGACGTTCGTTTATTTAGATACAATGCAGCCAGAAACACTTACGTAAATTGTTCTTTCTCTTACCGAATCAAAATGTATCCGGATAATTCAAAAAAATAACTAAAAATTCCATAAAAATGGCATTTTCCCGAAAATGTTGTGCGTGTTGCCTACCATACTAAGGCAAAAATGTCAAAGTCGATTCGGAACCTCTGAACACTGCTGAAAAAAACTAAAAACAAATACAGCAATTCATTGCCACCAATGGCACCATTTGAGCAACAAACAAAAATTCGATACACCCTATTGTGTGTGTGTATTTTGAATTTCAACTGTTACTATGTAGTTATACGTCTAAACCATCTCCGATTCACACTTATGTATTGTCAGAACAACAAAAACAAAAATTGTATTTTCTACATACTTGTGTGTTTTCACCTTCCTCACTCATTGAAAACATATTGTGTGTTCTTACAACAAATGTTGCACAAGTTGTCTATAATTAAATTGAAATATTTATTGTGTGTTCTTTCAACAAATTTTACACAAGTTTTCTATACTTACATTGAATTATATATTGTTTGTTCTTACAACAAATGTTGCACAAGTTGTCTGTACATACATTGAAATATATATTGTGTGGTCTTACAAAAAATGTGACACAAGTTGTCTGTACTTAAAAGTTACTTTAATTTGTTATATATCAATTTGAAGAGACAGCAGTTTAATCTGTTTGCATTCTTATTTTACATAACATAAATCAGTTTCACATTGAACTTTAAATTTTGTGGGTATTGATAATTGGCCAGTGTAAAAGGACCAACTAGAGGCTACCTATCTAATTTACGGGATTGTTTTTAAACTTTCATGATGCAATATTACTGAGGTATTTTCGAAAAAATATAGATTTTAAACTTGTATCATGGATTAAGTTTCATGCAAATTATTTTACACCTTTATAATGAAGCAAGTACAATTTTGCGCTGCCTTCGGCGCCTTCTATTTTTAGCTTTCGAGTAGCAAAATGTCAGTTTTCAATATACGCTTTACTGTAGCATTTTTCAGATCTCATTTACTTTCTTTTTTTAAACTAAACACTATGTAATTGTATAATGAAATTGGTTACAATTAATTTGAAGTTCAATATAGCAGAACAGATTTGTCTAACCTTCACTATATTAACTTGAAGTTTTTGGTGTGAATGTTGAGACTTTATTAGTTATATTAATATTTGTATGGCTAGCTCAACTGAGTAGTCGCAACATAAAATATATATTTTACTATAGCACGTGTTAGGTACGTTAATAGATAACCAAATAATACAAATTCATGGTTTCTAATATACATATATTACAGCATATTTATACAGAATTAGTCTTACCTTTCTCGCAAACACATCTACAATCCAGTCACTGTTAGTAACACTCCCGAGTTGAACGTCTGAACTTAAGACCAACATTTAAGCTTGATTAATAGAAATGCTCTAGGAATTAATTCAACTGCATAATTATAACTCCAATACTTTGGCCGTTAGACAGAGACCATTTCTTACCTTAAGATTATCTAAACTCATATTTAATAGTCAATTGTGTTTGACTTAAAATTTGCTAACTACCTCGGCACGTTTTACAGTTTATTTTAACTACGGATCGTTCATGTCTGGAGAAAATGACCAGAGCATGTTTACGCGACAGAGTTCCGGAACAGAGAGAGCGTGTTCTTTGCTCATAACAGTCTTTTGCCGTCTATCAGGTCAAAACCGCTGTGGTCAGTACTCTTCACTGAACTTCACAACTATGGTGCTTGATTGGTTAGGTTTCTGTGAACTGATTCAAACTTATTACTATTACTTTATATTTCTATATTAACATAATTTAGCCTTCTGGATTATCATTTAAAGTATTGTTACAATTGTTCCTTCTTTAGATTAAAAATTATCTGAAAGATAATTTGTAATTTTGGGAATGTTCTAAATTTGGTGTCAGAATGCACAAGGCTAAATTAACATCAAGCATGTTTAGGACTTAATTATAACATTACAATTCTTCTTATATAACTACCCATACATTCATTTATTGAAAATTAAGAATTAAAAAAAAATCATGCAATCAATGTATTCCCATTTACTACTCTAATTATAACTTAAGTGGTACTGTCAACTTTAACAAGTACTTGGTTGTGCAATAAGTCCAACCATCAATTCACAAAGACAGTGCGCATGGTTTTCGCAGCAACGAAAATCCAAAATGGTAGAAATTGAAAATTGATGTAGTAAATCAGATGTTATGGGCAAAAATAAACATTTTTTGCAATGCGACTTTTTCCCGCACAATGCACCATTTGGAAGATATTGTGATGTCACGTGGCATACCAACTGAACAACTTTTGCATTTAACATTTTTCTCTAGCTCTTCTGCATCATGCCTAGAATTAGCGTCAGTCAGTCACTCAATCATTGAAAGACGGTGCTTACAGTGAAGGACTGCACACGATTTCTATAGCAACAAAAATCAAAATGGACGACATTTTACAAATTAAGTAGTGAATCAGATGTTTTGAGACAAAATTAACATTTTTTGCAACATTAATTTTTCCCGCACAATGCACCGATTGGAAGATATTGTGATTTCACGTGACAAAACAAATAATTGCGTATTTTCGATATTTTTCTGTATGTTTCATACCAAGCAGAACAACTTTTCTATTTAACATTTTTCTCTAGCTCTTCTGCATCATGGCTAGAATTAGAGTTGGTAAGTCAGTCACTCACTTACAATCAGCTATATATATTAGACAATGACTACTGAAACTAATCATATATTTCGTAAGTGAAGGAGAAATTTACAACTTTTAAGTTGTTAAGGTGTGTCTCCATATCAGCGTTTCATTTCAACTGTCATACATGCTTTTAGATAGGGCAACCTATGACTCTTAAGCCGCAGACATATTTGAAACAGTTATTTGCAATTGGACAACATCAGCTAGTGAAACATTATGATATGAATGCTTGTAGCATTGTATATATATTAATGTAACCTTCATAAATTTTGGTTCTTAGGTAGAGAAAGATTATAAACAAATAATTCCTCACACCTAAAAACTACTGAATTAGAAAAACGAGTTGCAGCTGCCTACACAAAACAAAAAGTTTGGAATGATCGTTGACTGGAAATAATATTTTTTGAAGCCAGAATGATTTTATTTTTCGTACTGAAAAACATTTAGCGGTAGGCAACAACACTGCATTGATAGGTATATTTGTATTTCTTAAACTGCACTTGTTCGATCACAGATCTATTTATTTTCTCTTTAAAAAAACACTGACTTGCATTTTATATAAAAACAATGAAACTATAGCTGCCTTAGAAGCCTAGTACCTGCTTTTGCCGGCTAGTGTTGGTAATTAATTGCATAGCTGCCAGATGGAGCAATGACGTACAGTAATTGATCACTGACGCAAATTCAAAGACGTTACATACGTTTATCAAAGAGTAGTATGTTAACTAAAACATCGGACATAGACGTGGATCGTGAGTCCATATGGACGTTAATAAGTTTTGTCAAGTGCTGAAAAGGACTGAAATACATAAAGCGAGAAAGAAAAAGATACAACAGAAAGTTATGCCGTACGAAGAACGAGCAGCTTACATTAATAAATAAATACACTATCATTTATTGAAAGTCGTACAACCTTATAAAACATGCACTCTTTAGTAGTGTACCACTTTCAACAAACGGTAGTGTAGATCGTACACGGTAAGGATGCAGTATCAAAAGCATTTATTAAGTAAGTACGTACATTTGTTATTGCAAATTACAATATCAAATATATTTATATGTACTAGTAGAATGCCCTTTAGGATGATAATTTCTTCATAGAAAATTGCACCATTTGTTCGCCATGTTGGGTGCCAGTGAAACTTCCAGTATACGATGCACTGTAAGAAAATACGCAAATATTAAAACAAAACAGGATATTAGTACACCCTATGTCTACCAGGAGAAGTAAACACTATCTACTAAAATAAGCAGAGACACACTGCACAAATCGGAAGCAATCACGGATCGNTTTGTTTCCAGACGTGTTCGGAAAAAGTACAAGGAGGATGTACTATATATAATATTAAGATTTAGTAAAAAATGTTTGAGTGTCTCCAGAAAAACGAATTCCAAGTGATATTCTTTTTTTTAGAAGCGATACTGGTACAATTGTATTCCTTGTGAATGGCTGTGGCTTTTTATGTAACTCAAAAATAAGAGGAACTGGAAATATACCTCTTGAATTGCGGTTGTGACTAATTTAGCTGCTATAACGTGGGAATGTTGAATGAGCGCTTGTGTTTGAGTTATGAATTTGTTTTGTATTTTCTAGGTGGTTATGCAGCTTTGCGTACTGCTTGTTAAGGGTAAGTAAACTTATCATCTCACTGTTGTATATATACGTTAGTTTGATGTAAGTGTTGTGTTGTGTTCTGAGGTTGCACAATCACTTTTTAATTGTTACTGATGGCTAATGGTTGCATGCCTCTATTTTCTTTCCTGTGGAGACAACATATGCTTTAAGAAGTGATCCTATTTTACGTAAGTTGTTGCATTTTTTTAAAATGAGAAATATATCTTTTCTACAGCTATACATCTATGTCAATGAATTTGGAGCTGGGATTGTAGGGAATATTGGCCATGCGAGTTGTATATACGTGTACACTGTTAATCAAACTGATCGAAAGCTCGACCTTTAAAGGTGCTACATATGTTTGACTCTAGGGTTTAGAAATTCTCGACCCCTAAAGAAGGTCGACAAATTCTCAACTTCTTTTAGGGGTCGACCTTTTCAACCCTAAGGTGTAGNAATAAAGGTAGAGATTTCTTGACCCCTAGAAATATCTATAAATAGGGTCAGGAAATAAAGGTACAGCATTCTCGACTTCTAGAAAGGTCGAGCATTTTTTAACCCTAGGGTGTACAAATAAAATTAGAGAATTCTCGACTTCTAGAAAGGTCGAGCATTTCTTTACCCTATTGTGTAGAAATAAAGTTAGAGAATTCTCGACCTCTAGTAAGGTTGAGCATTCCTCAACCCTAGGGTGTAGAAATAAAGGTATAGAATTCTCGACCTCTATAAAGGTCAAGCATTTCTCAACCCTAGGGTGTAGAAATGAAGGTAGAGAATGCTCGACTTCTACAAAGGTCGACAATTTCTCAAACCTAGGGTGTAGAAATAAAGATAGAGAATTCTCAACCTCTATACAAGTCGTGAATTTCTAAATCCTAGAGTGTATCTATAGTCAAAAATTGTACACCTCAGAGAGGTCTCTACACAAACTACAGTGCATTTATCACTTGATTTAAATTAAATATTAAACATATTTAATTTCAATCAGTGATGTATACAGTATAGCTAGTGTATAGAGACCTCTCCGAAGTGTACGATTTTTGACTGTTCATACACCCTATGATTTAGAAATGCACGACCTTTCTAGAGGTTGAGAATTCTCTACCTTTATTTTTACACCCTAGAGTTTAAAAATTCATAAACTTTCTGTACAGCATTAACCGCTTTTAAATTTTGATTAGTATATATTCATTTAATTACATTCTCAATTTTCTTTACAATTATTTTACAGAGATCAAATACATCCCTGGTGCTTGCATTGTTGCTATAGTGTTAATGAAAATTTCATGTGAAACACCTATTTACCTCAAATTAAGCTTGGTAAATAAAAGATGTATTTGTTCTACATATTTATTTCATAAATCTCCACATTATACAAAAGGAAGGATACCATTACAGATACACTGATATTAATAGTGCTCACAAAAATATTTTGTAATAAACAATGGTTGTATTATAAAGGGCCAGTTTTACAGTCCTTCTAAGTTCCTTCTTACTTTTATCTTCTTTCTAACTCAAAATTTGCATTCTACAATCTTCTGCTAAAAGTTGGATAGCAGTTGAAAGTAAGGTAATTTAAGGCCATCTTCCACGAAAAGATTATAGCAAGAGTTTTATAAAATAATGGTGTTTGCGAGTAGTTGAAAGACCCATATTCAAGGAGTTTATCAAGCTCCTTCTCAACAATTTACGATAGGACCGTTCTTATCGGGTAAGATGATAATTGTATAAAATTACCATTCGCAGGCACTCTTGGAGCAAGTTGTTGTCAGATAAAACACTTTATGAACAACCACCAATCAAGATGTCTCTGTTTTGTGTTTACAAGAGATGGATAGCGTCCGTGAATATTAATTGAGGTGTTATGGACGACTTTGGAAACAAAAATGTAGGTTAGATAAGGCGAGTATGATAGCATTTGGAAAGAAAATTAATTTAAATCATGACTTGCAAAAGTCACAATCGCACTGGATCTAGCGGGATGTTTGTGTTTACCTTTCAATGGAAAGCAAGCAAAACGCAGTAAGATTAATACGAGTAATGAACTCATTAGAAAAATAGCATCCTGGGTGGTGCGATTTAGATTATCACGTTAATTGCAAAGAAGTTTATCTTATGAAATTCTTTCAAAAATCTTCTCGTGGAAGGTGGCAAGGATATCCCGTTAGTGTATTGGTCATAGTTAATTTTACATTGGTATTTAAGGATTTGTACCACCATATTTGGATTCAGTGAATCA
Organism: Machilis hrabei; assembly: GCA_003456935.1. NCBI lineage: Eukaryota > Metazoa > Arthropoda > Insecta > Archaeognatha > Machilidae > Machilis > Machilis hrabei. The sequence continues at coordinate 16,414 of KZ879179.1, forward strand.
TTGTGAATAGAGTGGTGTAAAAAAAATAATAAAAATAAAAGAGCCAAACAAACCAAATTAATCCTAATTATACTTCATTTTTAAAAATTATCTCTAACATGCAGAAGAGGACACTCAACTCACCACAATTCACTTTGAAATAAATATGTATGTGTTACACCACAGAAACTTTCATAGCACATTGTACCAACTGTTAACAGAAATGCACGGTGACCACACACCAACTGATTTCTAGACAAATATGAAAACACATTATACACTAAACTTCCAGGATAAGAGAGAGAAGTTGGTAACAGTAAATTTGACACTCCACACACAAATCGAATCCAACATCACAAGGCGTCACTCTAAATATGTTATCATACAATTTTATAAAATTAATATTCTTGAAAATAAGCTTAATACAATGATAGTACACTAACTTCCAATCGCCCTTTCTCCTCGTTCGCTTAGTTTGAGCCCTTCCCCTAATTTCTGTTTTCTGAACGGTAGATCCAACAAACGTACAGAAGAGGCCACCACTCAACTTGCCAACCATCACTTAATTCAAAATTGATACTCACTCCTCCCACACTCAAATACTTGTTCACAAAAAATATACACTTCAAAGTCGCACAATGCTCCACTTTCCGTTGGTAAAGGTGTTGCAGCTAGTAGGAGGTATAATGATGAAAAGACACAGGAAAAAAATAGTTGAAGTCCAACTTTCAAGCGTAGGTCTTAACGTTGAACATACATTTCGGACCCAACAATTGGTGATACGAGTACATAATGGTCGTAGAACAATGTTTGTATCATATATGCAAGTCGCTGCCTACACCTATGTTATTCAGTCACTATCACTGCCGCAATTGCTGGCTGCAGCGGCATTACACTCGTCTATTTTTCCTTTTTGACCAGTCTTTGCTGCCTGAAAAGACAAAAATCAAGAAGTTTTAGGAAAAGCAATTTACAGGTCTTCAACTCAAGAATGTTATGATGTAACAGAAAATTAAAACATTCCATATCATTAAAAGAATCATATTATATACGGCGATTTTCCGAATTGCACCGATCTCACAGGCAAATACAAAAACAACCACTAACATTCGCCCTATTTCTGTGTTAGTACTTCCCAGGCTATCCACAATTGTTTTCTATGTATACAAAAGAATCATCTATCTCCTGCAGTTCATCTAGTTATACATAAACTAAAGTGTTCCTAATAATTAAAAGATGTATTACTGACAGGACGTTTGCAAAACCTAACGCACAGCCATTCTTGATACATCTGAACCAGACTTCGTCTTCACATTACTCTAGCAAATACGAAAAAAAATTCATCATTCTGAACGGTGTTGCCAATAGTTATATACTCGTATATTGGCATTTTAATACTTCTAAGGTAGGCATGACCGGTACAATTTCTGGCAATACGTGAACATAAATTGCATTCTCATATTGCCAGATATTATATAGTGCTAGTTATACCGGTCGTGCCTGGCTTAGAGGTATTAAAATGCCAATACATATAACTATTGGCAACACCGCCCAGAATGACTTCTTTTTTTCGTATTTGCTAGAGTGATGTGAAGACGAGGTCTGGTTCAGATGCATNAAAAATGGCCGTCCATTAGGTTGTGCAAATGTCCTGTAAGTAATAAATCTTTTAGTTAAAAGTACTCCATACCTTGCATTTTCCCCAGCAAGATATTGTGTGAAAATACAAGGTTTGTTGGCCAACCAAATGTTGGATTTCAACGCAGTTTTTTTTTTTTTTTTTGTACCTAGATTCGTCTATGATTTCTACACTGGTCAAAAGAATTAGGGGAGCACCCACAAAAATCCGGAAAAGACGTTGGAAAGTCGGCAGGCGTTGTCTAGGTAGCGTCGAGGAGTGTTTTCTGAAGCACAACAATAGATTTGCGATGAATCGTCAGCATGGGGAGGTCGTTGGGTGGTGTTTACCAGGGAGTAGAGGTACACAAGAACAACACCTCCCACATCAGACAACAAACATGGACACATACAGCAAAGAAACTTATCACTAATAAGGCGTGTGGTCTCCACGAACGGCCAAGAGAGCTGCACATCTGTTTGGCATGGGCCCAAGCACGTTGTCGATGAGAGCCTGCGGTAATNCTGTCCACTCCTCCAGAAGAGCCACTTCCAACTGTTGCAGATTCGCAGGAGGTGATGGGCGTGCAGCAATACGCCGGCCGAGTATGTCCCAGAAGTGTTCGATGGGATTCATATCTGGGGATGCCGCTGGCCAGACCATTCGTGCGATACCCTCANCCTGTAGCATGGCGTCAACCAGATGTGCCCGGTGTGGACAAGCATTATCATCCATGAAAAGGAAACACTGGCCCATGGCTGCATCCATAGGGACAACTTGAGGTATGATGATCTCATCACAATACCGTTGGGCTGTCAATGTACCGTTCCGGATGATTTGCAGGGCTGTACGTTGGCCGACACTTATCCCTGCCCACACCATGATCCGACCACCACCATATTGGGTCACCTCCCGTACATGTGCTGGATTATTCCGAGTTCCACGTTCCCTCCAGATGAGAATGCGTCGACTGTCTGACTGGGGACTGAACCGTGACTCATCGGAGAAGAGAACCGAACCCCACTCTGCAAGCCCCCATTCACGATGTTCCATAGCCCATTGTCTGCGGGCCCTATGATGTTGGGCGGTCAGGGGAACACACACCAATGGCCTTCGTGCATAGAGGCCCCCTTCCCGCAGGCGATTGCGTACGGTTTGGCCCAACACTCGTCGACCTGTGGCCAGGAGAAGCCTACGTTGCAGGGCCGTTGCTGTTTGCAGCCTGTTCCTACGGACAGACAACACTAGGTAATGGTCTTCCCTTGCACTTGTGGCCCGTGAATGACCTTGTCCAGGCCTCCGTCACACTGTCCCAGTCTGTTGGAAGCGTGCCTTAGCCTCGCAATCACACTGCGCGACACACCAAAGACTTCAGCCACCTGGCGTTGTGACTGCCCCACCTACATCCTTCCAAGCAGGGACCGCGACTGAAACTGAACTAAAACAAAAAACTGAATCAGGAATGATTCCAGCCCGGAGTAGAACTGAACTGAAACAATCACGTTGATGATTTGGTCGGAGTAGAAATGATATGTAAGTTTTAGTTCGGTTTCATGT
>KZ879186.1:7485-24543 GCA_003456935.1 Machilis hrabei
ACGTCTTTTGGTAGATGACGGATATCCTGAAATCAGCTACGGATATCCATAGGATATCCTATGGATATCCTTGTGCTGTGTGGGCTGCATGTCAACACAGTAGAGATGGTCTTACAAGTGTGTTGNTGCTACATAAATGCAAAAGTCGTATCTAACGTCTGTGTTACCAAGTGGTTTTCAGTGTTTCAAGTGGTACCGTATTATATGAAACACCAGTCGGGCGCCGACCTACTTGGGATAGTAGTTAGCACAGTGCGCCCTGGAACGGGAGGTTGCGGGTTCGAATCCCGCATAAGGCATGGATGTTTGTGATGTCTTATGTGTGTGTGTGTTGGTCATAGAATTAAGTTCACCTTCATTGATCACAATAAACATTGTTTCATCGTCCCTAATGACCCATTGTGTGTCGACGGGACGTAAAACANCATATCATCATCATCACCAGTCGGGCTTTCCACCAGTGTCATTTGTATGTGGTGAAATCATTCTATATTCCTCAGAGTAAAGTTAATGTGGTGATCCGTGTAAAATTGGGTCCTTGCTACCGTCATTTATGTACAATGATTTGTGTATTTTTTTTTCTTATTAATTTCCTCATGTGTACATTTTCTGTAGGGTTTGTTGTCCCGTAACATTTTCTTTGACTAAGCCATCGGGCATTTGTGGTCTACACTTGTCCATGTCAATTGTAACTTAAATTTAGGAAATAAAAGCTATTAGTTTCACTTATGTTAACTTATTTATTCCATTTCCAGAATAATCAGAGTGTTTTATTCGTCTATTGTGTCACAATCTGATAGGACTCATTCCTGAGATTAAGTGCCTCGTTGCTATTTATGATTTTATTTGCAGTAAGGAACTGCAGTACTATTAATAAATTAATATTTAATTTTAATAGTCATATCAATCCTTTGGCCCCATTCCCGAGCTTATTAATTCATGTAAAATTGTTGTTTGTTCTGTTTCAAATCCTACACTACCGTGCAGTGCATATCACTTCTCGATAGGATTTTGGTTGGCTTCCGGCTGAACTCTGACGCAAGCTAACTACACTTTTATTGAGGAGGCGGTGTGACAACTGCAGTCGTTGATCACTCAGATCTACACCAGCTTTGAACAAATTGTAATCCAACAAGCCATGAGGCTTTTGTACTTCTGTACCTGCACGAGTTGTGTGAGTTTTTTCTTTAATTTTTTAATTTTTATTTTTAACTGAACCCCAACCATATTACTTCTGAATGTTCTAAGGACATTCGACGGATATTACAAAGGGTCATTGAATGACTTGTTTACAAGATCGACTAAACAGTATGAGGATGTCCAAAGAAATATCTAGCAGTATTGTAGGAATATTCTAGTGCTTGTTAAAATAGATTAATACATCAGTGGTGTTGCATCCTTTGAGGCATTTATTTTTCAAAATAATATTGAAAGAAATATTTATTTGATTAAAATAAAATGTTGTACAGACCTGATAATTTTAAACTCCCAAATTTTATAGACTTTTCCTGTATTGATAACTTAATTCAAATATAATTTTAAGAACAAATTTAATGCCATGCCACTGTAATTTTATCTGTTCAATGCTAGTTTACTACTGCTGTCAAACTCACAGTATCGAGGACAAAGCTTCACATAGGGCTAAGGTACAATCATTCATATTTGTGGGGTGCTAAGGCCAGAGATGCTAAACCGCCGTCAGTGTTCGTGCCATCTTGTATCCTACGTTTCTTTGTTGTTTTTATAAAAGGAGCAAANNCANTNACTTTATTGTGATACAAGTTGAATGGATTTGGTAAAAATATGTTATTTTTAAGTAAATAATTACTGTTTAAATAATAATTGTTTATTTTATGAAGTTCACCCACTTAACAGTATATTCATTTTTATTTTCAATTGGATTACATCATTTGAAAGCTCTCATTTTTCCCTATTTAGTCTTAAGGTGAATGGTATGAATGGTAATCTGGCTAAAATCTAGAAACACTACAATTTCTCTGAATGAAAGTGATTAATATTTTTCTTAACAACATACAGAAGCCTGTATTTATTTTATTGTTTAATAGCTGTATAAAATAATTATTGGGATAGCATATGAATGTTGTGTTCTCACAGATATCCCTGGGATATCTATGAAACGTCACAGCGATATAGTCCCAAAACGAATAGTCCCAAAGATATCTCTGGAACGTCCCAGGGATGTCCAAATATCCCACTTGGGATATCTATGAGACGTCACAGGGATATAGTCTCAAAACGAATAGTCCCAGAGATATCTCTGTAACGCCCAGGGATGTCCAAATATCCCGCATATCTCTGGGATATTACCACGGGACATCCCTGGGATATCCTGACTTGGGACATTTTTATATCCCAGAGATATCTCTGGAACGTCACATGGATATTGCGGGAATTCCCAGGGACATCCAAATATCCTACTTGTGATACCTCTGGGATATCCATAGGATATCATCTTGCTGTTAGGGATTGCACAACTGCGTTTGATCACGCATAAAAACTAAGACCTGTGGTGTTATTGGAGGGGGAAACACCATATATTTGTAACATCATTCATTACCATTCTTGTTTTATTGCTGAAGGGGTCACTAGAGGTCCACTTCTGACCTACAATATATTGACAGAGTTTTTACGGTTATAGAACTTGAGTTAATGATTGTGCTAGTAGCCATGTAAAAGTGGTTCTTTTTAATATTGTAAGCTGTTATAAATTGTATTAGTTGGTTACTGGACTGAAATCTGTCTAAACGTGAGGTAGAATGGAACTCATAAGGTACCCTTTTAGAAATACACCGCTGCGGTAATAGTATTTGATTAAACAGGAAGCAGGAAACAGGAATACTGTTAAACTCCAAAGAAAAGAAAATCTTACTAATCAGCTAGTCCCTTGACGTGTTTGTCTACACCCGAATTGGTTATCATGACGTCATAATGGATCTCTGTACAAGCTGGTAAGCAGTGGCATTCCAGTTTTTCAATAGCTTTCTCATCATTACCAGAAATATCCAGTGCCTTGGCACGATCCCTCAGGTTTTCTACGAAAAAAAAGATGATGTTAAACGTTTATATATAAAAGAAGGAAAATACGTAATAAAAGTACGTTTCCAAGCAATGTTATTAGGTTAGCAAAGGAAGATTCAGCAATATGATCAATGTTGCGAAAATATTTTCAAAAGCCGTNCCAAAATAACTAACAGTAAATTCACTACAGTCGATAAATACATTAATTTTCAAAGACCCATTTATTATTTTTCAGTATAACGACCTGCGACTTGAACGCAATAATCTATACGTTCTTTCCCTTTTTTTAAAGAAATAAAAGTATCAAGTAGAGGTTCACAAGTATCATCTTTCGTGTAGTATTAGTCATTATGATAAGTAAAAATAATAATTTGATATGGATTATTTGTTTTTTGTTAAGCAGCACGTCCATAAAATATATGGGAACAATACTGCTTCCTACATGTGTAAGTACTTCAAGTCGCAGGACTGTAGCAGAAGTCACGTTAGTAAATTTGAAAGTAATTTTTTTCTCGTAAATATCTATGCTTCACACATTTTCAAAGGCAGTTGTTTCGAAATTGATGAGACTGCTGCTGAATGACAAGCATTAAAACTGGTTTGCACATATTGGACTGTGTGCCGATCGTGTTATTACTGAGTCGTATCATGGGTGTTTTCACCACCAGTTGTGAACATGAATTCTATCGAATACAAAAATATGTATAACTCAAATACTTAGAGCTATTCCATGGACTAATTGAAAACAGCCGAAACCATGCTACACGACTGTGCGGCTACCTTACTTGCCGCCGGGAATCGTTCTGCCACGGATCCACGGCAGTACGGTAGCGTCACAGTCCTAAATATGAAATCAAAACGTTGTTATTTAATGTAAATCAAATGATTACTACCTTCTAGCGATTTCAAGCGAAACAACATGGTCGTAGCACCATCAGGGCATAGTTCTGAACCCAGAAAAACGTTTAAGAATTTGGAAGGAAGTGGCTCTCTCGTTTACCTTTGACGTTTTNAGCTTTCAAAATTAGACAAACAATCACTGATGTTCATTAAAAGTAGTAGCATGTTAATATCCTCTAGATTATCGTTGGACTGCCCATTTTCCTGTTCCTTACGGATGGAACACTTCGATCACTATATAACACGACTGTGCGGGAGAAACGGCAAGTAACAATGTTCCGTTAGTAACGCATTCTCAACGTTCCTAAAAAAATATCTTAAAGAGAAAGCCATTCCTTTTTATAACATATTAGTTCGGGAACTATATATATAACTTCCGGTCTTCAAGATGACAGCGTCCTACACTCTGACTGTGTCCTATAATGATAAATGCTGATATTTATTAATACAAAGACTGATATTTCTTCATTTTATTATTTAGCTACGAAAAAATTATTGATAAAGGTAACTTGTGCAATACTTTTACAGAGTGAGTACCATTTTAATGGTCAATTGTATTTTTTTTTTTTGCAACACAGGAGTTCTTATCTGGAGTAAGAATGTCTTTAGTTGTTCTTTAAAGTAATATTTACTCTAATATAATATACTATATTAACCAGTTTTTAAGCACTAGTACATTCTTGAAGCCTTTGTTCTTTCATGTACGACATTTGGAGACGTTGAGAATGCGTTGTTAATTGAACGTCATTACGTGCTGTTTCTCTCACGCAATGTCGTTGCACGATGATCAAAGAGTNCCACAAGAATACAAAAATTGGCAGTCCAATCTAAATGTAGATGGTTTCAATCTGAAAGTCCTTTTCAGTGATTCTTTCTGCTTAGCTTGTTCATTTGAAAAACATTCGTAAACTAAATGAGAGAGCAATATGTAAACCACTTTTATTTCAAATCCTTAAAAGCTGCTGAGGACCGATCGTGCTGCTTGAAATCGCCAAAAGGTAGTAATGAATTGAGTTACATGTGAACACTAGCCTTTAAATTGTAGCAAAGTAAATAGTTTTAAGGTAGGCCAGTATAATTTTAAAACATTCAAAGGAAAATACTTACGACTTTTAGTATAGTAGCATTTCATTTCCTGATGATTACAAATTTTGGTTTCCGGCACTCCTAAGTAGAAAGAAAAAATACATGAGTTACACACCAGCGCAAAAGCATTTGGCGAGTTGTATGTACTCACTCGGCATATAAAAGAGAACGCAGTTGCAAAGCTCAAGTGTGTAATTAGTTGAGCACTCCAGTCGGCAGTTTCGCTGATTATAATACTTGAAATATTGAAGATTCCGTTCACCTTGAAAGTAGCATCCTCTCTTCTCTGGTTTTGTTCCTTTAAGACGTTTCGAAGTTTTCATCTGTCTGGGGATGATCTGGACACGATTTGCAGTATCAACATCGACATCGAATCCCATGAGGTAGTTTAGAGGGAATTCAACAGGACTGTGTAGTAAAACCTAACAAAAAATACATATAATATAGTGCCACTGACGTTTGTTTTAACATAGAAATATAATCGGTTACGTTGCTTAAAATATTATGCTGCAGAAACGGAAAAAAAAACAAAATTCTGTATGATCACAAAAAGAAACTATTCTCAAACATTCTGCAGAAACTACATACTCTATTTTTTCAAATATTGAAAGGAAAAGCAACTGTCATGCAAAATGTTAAGTACAAGCAAAATAATGTATAACTGTGACTAGTAAAAACAGTTTTAACATTTAAAATGCAAAGGATTTGGTTTATACAGTATGTTTCAAAACTCTCTGTACAAACGTCTAGGCTAGGTTCAAACGACTATTATAAACTGATATACAAAAGTGATTTTTAATCGTTCCTCTTTCGAGATGAATGATTTTTTCCAAAATGTGATAAATGTGGCAACACTGTGAAAAGAATTTCTTTAGATTTGAAGAAGGCATATTGTTCATGCGAAGAGGCTTAGGGATAATGCTTTTGCCTCTTGTTCGAGTTCGTGTGCAGGTACTACTGAGTTTGTATATCGAGCATACCAACATTTTTTTCAATCACAGAGGAGTAAGTGTGGGGCGGTCCCCACTTTGTCTTTTTCTGTGAATGAACTGTCGCAGACTGTATCTCNGGGGCTAGGCATACCTTGGAGTATTTTAGGCTGTTGACCTAGTTTTTATTTTAACTTGCTATGTTAAGCTAGGGCTGCTAACCTAAGACTTGAGGTTTGAACGCGGACTGCTTTAAGAATACACGTGACCTTTTCTTATGCTTAGAGTGATGTGATACCTGGATCCGTTTTAGAATATCAAGTGCTAGGTTTCTTGTGGTTGACCAATAGACCTGTCGTAGCATTGAACCTGGTACTTTAACTTGTTTAAATCAGGTAGCTTAAATGATGTACATAGATTTGATAACAAGTATAGATTGACCAATAGACCTTTCAAGGGGTCGAATCCAAGTTATGTCATACATAGAGTTGACATAGACCCTTCAGGGGTTTGCTACCTTTCTGTTGGTTGAAAAATAGTACAATTATATTTCAGAGGTTCGAACCCCAAGATATTTTTTTCACACAAAATATGACACACAGTACACTTGTTCTCAGATGCATAGACCTTTTAAAGTGTCGAACCCAGGATAATTTAAGTTTTTCACCCAAGTTATTACACACAGTACACTTCTCTTTTCTGAGATTCGAACCTGGTAAAAATATATATATATTTTTTTCAGAGAAAATATTACACACAGTACAGTTGTTTTCAGATGCAAATTCGTTTCAGAGCTTCGAACCTAGGATATTTTAATTTTGTTTCACTTAGTTATTAGAAACAGTTCACTTGTCGACTCTGGTAAAATTTGATTTTCAGATGCATCGTCATAGATTCGACCCAAGGTATTTTAAAATGTTACCTTCAGTTATTGCATACAGTACACTTGTCGTGGTTCCACTGTTATGACATCTTAGGTCTAATGGAGATCCCAGCCGCGTCGTAATGNNGCTTCAGGATAATTTAATTTTCCCATTCATTTGACATATAGCCAGACGTGGGTTCTTTTACATCAAACACTTATCGATGGCACCCGCCTTTAACATGCATCCCGGAATACGCTTACGATCATACCTTAGTGTGGAGTGCTTCACTGACAGATTCGTGGGTTAATCCCTGTTCACCCACGGCTAGGAGCCGGACCCCATGGATTCCATCTATATACAGTACATTTGTCTTAAAGAGCTTCAGATGCATCATCACAGATTCGAATTGGTCTTTCCAATATATCTTATGGAGTCTCACTATCTATACTTAATTTCATAAATGTATTTGATGTGTTCGTAAGCACAATAACCTAAAACTATTTTCGCTGCATTGAAATGTTTATCTTAAATTAAATCTCACATGTAGTCGAGTTGATATTACGTAATAAGAATCCAACAAAGTTCTGACTGACGCCAGGATTATATTTGAATTCGCACCAATGACCTTTGCACGTTAATGAGTTTTCAATTGAAGTGAAGTTTTTTTTTTATTTGTTTTATTTTTTCAGAAAATTTCGAATTGGCATAGTCACAACTTTCCGTGAAAAGTCTCCCAAGTTTTTAGTTAGTTCTTGAACGGCTTCATATTAAGTTGCGAAGTGAATTCACTAGTGCTTACCGCAATTGAATGTTTTTTTTAAATTTTTTTCCGTATGTTAATTTTTACTCTTATTATTACTTAAATAGTTTAGACCTAGAGCTCGAATCCTTGTATTGTATTGTAAGAAATGTGCATTTTGTTGATTTTCGTATTCAATCATGAAATTCATGCCCTTTTACGAATCCTGATTTTTGTTTGCCCGCTCATAACGAACGAATTTCCTATTGCCTTCTATTAAGAATACTGAAAAGTAACAATGTGCATAAGAAGTCTATTATCACGTTACTCTAATATCCTATGCATCATGACGGGCATGATTTGTTTCATAAATGTGATATTATGTATCTTTAAATAAGCTGCAAAGTTGTGCAAATCTTTGCAGCATTATACTGTTTATTTAGCCCCATTCGCGCTGTAAGAGTGCTTTTTAAGACAAGAATTCATAGTTTTAGCCTTAGCATACTCTTTGATTGACAAAATTATCCACTTACCTTACGCTAAAATGGTCCATCAGCTGTCCACAGAAATGTATTAAGCCGTAAAAGCGCAAATCCCGTCCGTGTTTAACCGAATATATATTAGCGGCAGACTAAAGTATTTACTGATGTAACCGCATTCATCACATGCGATCGATTTAAAACCCAAGACTAAAGTTGTAATTCTTAAAATGAAGTCTTTCGGTAGTGAATTTTTATGGTAAAAAAAAAAGAAAATTGATTTCAAATGATCCATCATCTATTTTTTAAGCAGAATCTAATATGGTTCTAGAGTTTTGTAATTATGTTTCAAGACATGAATCGAAGTAATAACTATGATATATGCAGTTTCAGCTTTAAGCTGTTTAAAATGTAGTATTCGGATATAGTAGAAATTTACATTTGTATTTATCGAACGTTAATGTGCGAATAAAATGACAGAATTAGATAAGCGAAACCAATGACTTGTATGGAATGCAAGTCTAGAGGTGGACAGAATCAAGCTTGACTACATAGCGCAGTGGTTACACAATACCTCTGATAAGCCTACCACTACTTGAACTGACCACACTTAATAAAATTGCCCGATTTACCTATATGGTGGCCTGGCAAATAAAACGAGTTACGAAATAGCTACAGAAAAGCTCACCTGATTTAGGATTGCTCGAACAAGATATTTTTTAATTCTTCGTTAGTTCATATTATCCTCAGCTATTCTCAACTACTTAATGATGCTGTCATCTTACATTATATATTATCGCTGCTAAATCTGTACCATTATGGTAAAAATAAATATCTGTACGTGTAATCGCTTCATTTAGTACATAATTCGGTTGTTTGCTGTTGTATGATCCTATAAAAATTATAAAATCACGTTTAAGGGCCTGGGTAGAATAAAATAATGAAATATATTAACTTTGCTAGAGACTTTACCTGCGTAATGGTAATTCCGGTTTATAACCCCCAATTGATGCGATTACGATTGCCCAGTGAAGATTCATCCACGTCGTAAAGACGCTTCATGAGGACTGCATTCTGAAATTATCGCTCTGGACCTCACTGAAAATATCTACTTTAGATCAATTTAACAATGATTTTAGCGTTGCGATGGTAATTCAGGGTTTATAGTTCCATATTTTCAATCTAGGGGAATATCCATTCGCTTCATCAAGTTTGAGTTATTACTTTTTGAATACGTAGATTATGTGCTTAACATATCGCATTCTAGCCTTAAAAGCAGGTTGTAGGTTTGAATCCCTCGAAAGCAAGTTTGTTAATCGTAATTAACAATGTTCTTAAATGACCCATCAAGTGTTGATTGGACGTTAAACACTACATATACTTATTAATTTGTGTTATAATACAAAAAAATAAGTTAATTCGTGATGAACAGTATAAACTTTATCTTCTGTAAGGTTAATAGCTTACTAGCAANAATTAGAANTAATACATAAATACAATGTTTTCATTCGATCTGATAATATGAACGTATTTATACAAATTCCTTTTAAACATTTCACCATGATTGTTATNAAAACATAACATTCTTAGGGCACACAGCCTGTGGCTGCTTCTTTTACAATGAACACTTAGCTAAAAGACAGCAGTTTCAATGTCACTCATGGAACATGATTATAACTTACTGTNTAATGTTTCACACATAGGGAGATTTGTTCTGAGGANAACCCTTTATATTTAGGGTTAGAACTTAGCCGTCTATTGTTTTGATTATGGTAGATTGGATTTCACCTTATTTAAAAGTTCAGTGTGAAACTTTTTTCCCCTTCTAATTTGACAGCGAAACGTTTTGCTTTCACCGTTTCACAGTGAGCTAGTTCTCTTTATAAAATTTATCTACAGGATAATACTTTAGCAGTCGCATTGAATCTATATCTCATAGTGTTGTTTACACATGTAGGTGACACTGTTTTCTTATTTGTCTTGGAACTGCCGGCAGTATTTCATCAAAGTGGTTTCCATGCGAAGAAGTAGAAAGTCTAGTTTCTGATATTACATTCATATGTTTATAAAAGTGTAACATAATTTTGCATGAACTTGTTAATAGTGCATCATGAACATTTCGAAAACATAACATTCACTTGGCAAATAGCCTCTGTTTTGTTCTATTACATGTTTAGTAATCGAATACGCTTTCCGCTCCAGTGATATGTTCTGTAAATAATGTAAGGTTACAAATGATTATAAATATCAAAGACCACTGCGTTTTTTTTCTTACCAATTATAATGTGTAAGTGTAAACCAAAACAAGTATTGACGCTTTTTTTAATTAATCGACAGTTGAGTTCAATGATAACATATTACAAGACCAAAAAGTACCTAAATAATTTGAAAGCATGTATAATCAACAATATTGATTGACATGTTTTGTTCAGACGCCTTCTAAGTTCTACACACATTAAAACTGTGTAACAATATACAACTCTTTTACAAAACGACATTCAAGAATTTTCTAATTTTACATTAACCTAATTAAATTTTAATTGTGGAACTGTTACCTAGTACATTTTCGAGCTGACAATGTATATGACTACGCAGAATGTATACAGTGGTTATTAATCTGAAGACATAGGTTTTGAATGATAACTATCTGAAACGAGTTTCGGTAAAAAATATTACATGATCTTCTGAAAATACAAAAACTTTAACCAAACCATTCATAATTTCTTAAACAGATCTTGCATTAATTAAAGTTTTGACAAATACTAAAGAGCCCTTACGAATTTTACAGCGTAAATCATTTTGTTAGTAATATAACGCTTAGAAGTTTAACTTTTGAATACAATTAATGTTACGGATCTTCCAAAAATATTCACGCTTTTAGAACGAATGTTACAGATAGATTTGTTAAAACTGNAATGGCCTTGCTAAAAATTAGTGTTTTGCAAAACAATTTGTTCATTACTAAACTTTATTTCAACTGATGGCAAAGTTTGACTTCAAAGTTGAAAAGTAAGTAATATTTCTACCAAAACAAATTGCGCTGTACTTTTCGTTCTTTGCAAAGTAATCATTATTTAGATATTAAACCTCATGATCTGCAAATTTAAAAATGAGTAGTATATGAAGAGAAAACTTCCAAGATTTGAGATGCAAATGCATTTCTACCTAAAACTTTTAGTGCAGACTTTGCGCTGTTCTGATAATTTCCACATACTATTTTTCTAAAGCTCAACAATAACTTTGATTGGAACACTGAGGGGAACGTCTCGTAATGTTCCAGATACTGTAAACTAAAAATAATGTTATTGAACTGTACGTAATGCAATTTTTTAAGAACACTTAGGTGTTTCGATAAACCTGCAGGTCATAAATACACTAATCGTGTGTAAGAATTGTTACATCTTTGTTTCGAGCTTTATTAAAACTAGTTCAGATTTACTTAAGACCAAAAACATGGAATTATTATCTAAGTGTATGATTTCTGGTTACGATTGTTTATGTTTTAGATGAATATACAACCCAAACGGATTCGTACTAATGGATTTACACAACGTTTAAGTTTACAATATAACACTGAATAGTGAAATTAGTACATTCGTATTTACAAAACGTAATTGGAAGTATGAATTCCAACATTATCGTTTACTAAAAGACACATTTTCAGTAAAACTTATAGTGTACATATTTTTTTCGAAGAAGGGAAGAGTTTAGCTGTTACATTTGTGAAACTATCAAGTAGATAAGAATCGGTTCTTAAAAATATAAATCCAGAAATAAAATATTTTACGTAACACAATTGGAAGATTCCATTCAAATATGGGGAAAAGAGNGTTAACCAATAGTTACATTTCAGAACTCTAGTGCAGCTTATAAGAATTAACTTTTCCTGCAAAAGCTAAAAACTATGCGTTANTGATACAACCTCTTAACGTATCTATAAAAATAACTTAGACTAACACTTTCTAAAACTGCAATACCTAGAGAGGGATAAGGATATATTGCCTNAACATTGCAAAACTCTGTTAATACAAACTAGAACCTTGAACAGACTTTGGATACTTAAACGCTCGTAATAAGTTGTTTAGTTCTCTGTCATATGTGTCGGGTAAAATAAAATAGTCTGTACATTTTCAGCTACACTACACACTAAGTTAGCAGTTTTTATATAAAACTCTAAGATGAAATAAAAAATTACTTAACAGACTTATTCGTATTCTCTAAAACAACTTCACTATACTGCATTCAACGTTCAAATATGTGAATCATAACAAAGTGTCAAAATAGTAATCCTAATGTTTAAACATTAACTATTGTTTCTTGAAAATGTAGCCTAAAAGTTTAGATAGAACACAGAAACTTTGTAGTCTTAGAGTAAAATTTTAAGAAACTTAAACAAAAGCTATCACAAATAGGTTTCTAATGTTGTAAAGCTTTAGTATTATATGGTATGATTACACTAATGCATCATATTTGACTTACGATGTGACATTAGAACACTTTCAGTCAAAAAAATAACTGAAGTTTTAANTAAAAAAGGATTTAGCATANNGTTTCAAGCAAAATAAATATAAACTGTGCGAAAAAGATAAATTTATGTTACTGCTAAACACAAATTTCAAGTTTTCTTTTTACGTAATATTCACTAGGTCTAATTGTCACTTGCTAGAGGTACAGTTTTGGTTTATACTNTTGCATAAATTACCTAATATTAAAACATTAACATTCTAGATGATGTACGAATGTTTCATATTTTATCGAAACATATGCACGTAGATAATTTTAATGAAACACCACTCATGTTGAAAAATAGGTTCAAAAGAAATATAGATTTTTACGTTTTATTGTTCTTTTGTGTTGTACATTGAAACTCCGTTTTAACATTCCTGAAGCAAAGCAAAGCAATAGCGCACTGCAACTGTAACGCTAAAATAATAACGAAGTTTAGTTCTGTTTCAAAAACGTGTACTAACGATTCAACACAACAATGTATTACTTTTTAGGTCACAACAACACATCACTTAAACTCACAGCACTCTATGAAAAGTCCTCTTCCTTCCAAACATCCTTATATAAACACCCCGAAGGATGTAACTCATGAAAGATCACAAACACGTTTTTCATTTCCTGAGTCTCATAAATTTGCAGATAGATTAAGTGGTCTCATCGAAAAAGTAATATTGCACAGCGTACAGCCCTGTGTACAAATACTATCTCTGGTATTAGATATACACACAAATGTAGAAATGACAGTTGTCCTCTTGAACGATGTATTGCATACAATACACTTAAAATTGAGAGACAGAAAAAAGATAAATAATAAGTACACGCAGGACACACTTATTTTCGTTTTTTTTCTTCGCACTTACCACGTTTAAATACAACTTCCCAGCAAAACAAAACACTTGTTGGCTACAAAAAGTTTGGTCTTCACTAATCTTACAACTAAAACAAAATTCTATTTTATGTTAGAATAAAATAATAGTTTTGCATAGTAAATATCAAACTCTAATGAGTATATTCATCTATGAAAAGGTTTGGTATGTTGAACATCTCAAATCTTGGACGTTTTCTCTCCATATACTACTCATTTTTAAATTTGCAGATCATGAGGTTTAATATCTAAATAACGATTACTTTGCAAAGAACGAAAAGTGCGGCGCAATTTGTTTTGGTAGCAATATTATTTACTTTTCAACTTCGAAGTCAAACTTTGCCATCAGTTGAAATAAAGTTTAGTATTGAACAAATAGTTTCGCAAAACACTAATTTCTACCAATGCCATTCCAGTTTCAACAAAACTATCTGTAACATTCGTTCTAAAAGCGTGAATATTTTTGGAAGATCCGTAACATTAATTGTATTCAAAAGTTAAACTTCTAAGCGTTATATTACTAACAAAATGATTTACACTGTAAAATTCGTAAGGGCTCTTTAGTATTTGTAAAAACTTTAATTAATGCAAGAGCTGTTTAAGAAATAACGAATGGTTTGGTTAAAGTTTTTGTGTTTTCAGAAGATCATGTAATATTTTTACCGAAACTCGTTTCAGAATGTTATCATTCAAAACCTATGTCTTCAGATTAATAACCACTGTATACATTCTGCATAGTCCTATACATTGTCAGTTCGAAAATGTACTAGGTAACAGTTCCACAANTAAACTTTAACTAGGTTAATGTAAAATTAGAAAATTCTTGATTGTCGTTTTGCAAAAAAAGTTGTATATTGTTACAAAGTTTTAATGTGTGTGGAACTTAGAAGGCGTCTGAACAAAACATGTCAATCAATATTGTTACTTGTACATGCTTTCAAACTATTTAGGTAATTTTTGGTCTTGTAACATATTGTCATTGAACTCAACTGTCGATTAATTATAAAAAAGCGTCAACACTTGTTGTGGTTTACACTAACACATTACAATTGGTAAGAAAAAAACGCAGTGGTCATTGATATTTATAATCATTTGTAACCTTACATAATATACAGAACATATCACTGGAGCGGAAAGCGTATTCGATTACTAAACATATTACAGCGCGTGCGCAGAAGTCTTGGTTCCCAATGCTAAATGCTGCTGTTATGTTTTCATGCTTTCAACTATTCGTCACAATTCCCAAGATAAATATGAAAACACTTTGCGGGATAGATTCAGTTCGACTGCTAAATTATTATTATTATCCTGTAAAGAAATATTATATTGAATACTAGCTCACTGTGAAATGTTCAAAGTCTTAGTGGGCAAAAACGTTTCACTCTAAACTTTAAATATTATCGGTACCAAGTTAATGCGGTAATCTACTCTGCCCATAATCAAAACATTAGAGGGCTAACTCCTTTCCCAGTGAACAAGTCTGATTGTGAAACACTTCGTGAAGAGACATTAAAATTGGAACCCTTTCGATAAGTGTTTCTAGTAAAAGAACAAAACACCGGCTATCTGCCTTATGAGTGTTATACCATCGAACTGTAAGGGATTATCCGTTCAACAAATCTGTCCTATGTGTGAAGCAGTCCGAACTTTGTGAGAGGACGTTAAAAGTGGAGTCCTTTCAATAAGTATTTCTTGTAATAGAACTAAACAGAGGCTATTTGCCAAGTGAATGTTATGTTTTTGAAATGTTCATGATGCACTATTAACAATTTCATGCAAAATTATGATACACTTTTATAAACATACGAATGTAATATCAGAAACTAAACTTTCTACTTCTTCGCATNGAAACCATTTTGATGAAATACTGCCGGCAGTTCCAAGACAAATAAGAAAACAATGTCACCTACATGTGTAAACAACACTATGAGGTNTAGATTCAATGCGACTACTAAAGTATTATCCTGTAGAGCAATTTTATAATGAGAACTAGCTCATTGTGAAACGGAGAAAGCGAAACGGACAGATTGAGAACAGTAACTAAGTTGAAAGAAAAGATGACAAAAATATAAGAAAATTGCACAGTAAAAANATTTGAATAAAATGTATTCATTCGCTTCCAAGCTGATTTTGTCTACAAGAATTGTTTACAAACACTCCTCAAATGGTAATTCTATTGTGTACATAATTATTACCCACACAACTATTTTACCATTTAAGGAGTGCTTGTAAACAATTCTTGTAAACAAAATCAGCTTGGAAGCGAATGAATAAATTTTATTGAAATGTTTTTACATTGCAATTATTTGATATTTTTTTTCATCTTATCTTTCTGTTCTCAATGTCCTCTGTTCAATTATACCTTAGATAGTGATTGAAAAAAAGTTGGTATGTTCGATATTTGAACTCAGTACTACCTGCACACGAACACGAATAAGAGGCAAAATCATTACCAATGAGCCACTTTTTTATTACTTTATCTGTTTCTGAGTCTCGCTCTTGTATCGGATATACCTCTATTTCATTTTCACACATATTCAACATCCATGCCTTACGTGGGATTCGAACCCAAAACCTCTGGGTCAAGAGTCAGGTGCTCTAACAACTCGGCCACGAAGGTCACCGTTCGCATCAACAAAATGTCTTCTTCACATCTAAAGTAATTGTTCTTTTTACAGTGTTGCCACATTTATCACATTTTGGAAAAAATAATTTATCTCGGAAACGGGACGATTAAAAATAGTAATCACTTTTGCATATCAGTTTGTAATGGTCCCTTGAACATACCCTAAAAGTGTGCACAGAGAGTTTTGAAACACCTTGTATATCCATCTTTAGACAATTTTAAACTTGTGTAGATTGTGTCGCTATCTGCAGTAATGTGTTAATACAACTCATATATACATTTATGAGTTCAGCAGCCACTAAAACCTCCGCGTAACAAATTTTGCGGCTGCTGTCGGGTTTTATTTAATTTTGTAAATTTGGGAACATATTGTTGCTTTTATCACATAGTTTGTCTATGAGTGAAACACTTTTTATGTAATGTGAGCTCATATATGAGTTCGGGGATCCTCCCATATACCCTGAAAGAAGGGTGTATCGAAAAACATTTTTTTGCAAATCTTGAACTTTTGGGTGGTCAAAAGGTGCCATTGGTGGCACCGACTTCCTATGATTTTTTTCTGATTTTTNTGTGAGCTCATATATGAGTTCGGGGATCCTCCCATATACCCTGAAAGAAGGGTGTATCGAAAAACATTTTTTTGCAAATCTTGAACTTTTGGGTGCTCAAAACGTGCCATTGGTGGCACCGACTTCCTATGATTTTTTTCTGATTTTTTCAGTAGNGTTTTAAGGTTCCGAATCGACTTCTAAATTTTGCTTCGGGGTCATTCCATATCAAGTGGTCCAACACTGGTTGCTCGACCATTTAAAAAAAATTGATTTTTTTTTTGCAAACACCTTAACATGTTGTGAGTTCAAAATGACCATTATTTTAATTTTATTGCTTTTTGTTTTCGCGTGGCAGCCATGTTTGTTTTACAGAACGGAGCAATTTCTGCAATTTAAAGGGTTTGCGGAAACTGAAATATTTCAGCCCCTATGTATGCTATCAACGTGGGACAAAAAGCAATCTGTTCAGAAA
>KZ879187.1:6700-20099 GCA_003456935.1 Machilis hrabei
GGCCCTGCTACTTTTGTGGTGTATGAAGATTCACCATCTGGCCCACATAAAATGTAGCACTGCAATTTTTTTAAAACTTATATTAATGTAAAAGTTCCTGAGAACTGAAAGCGGTGTAGTATTTTTATCCATTATAGCCGCTAATAAATTATTCACGGTCATTGGCAAAACAATTTTCCAGCATTGTATTGTTATATTTTTTACTTTCATCTGTACATGCATCTAGTTTACCTTGTTAATATATGTCGAATATAACTTCATATATTTTGACTNTCATCTTTATATGCGTCTAGTTTAATTTGTTAATATAACTCAATATAACTTCACATATTTTGACTTTCATCTGTATATACGTTTAGTTTAACATGGTAATATATCTCGAATATAATTTCTCATATTTTGTCTTTCAAATCTATATGCGTCTAGTTTAACTTGTTTATATATTTCGAATATAATTTCATATTTGTATGTATGTCCTTTGATTTTTTTTCAATTTTCTATACGTTTAGTTTAACTTGGTAAAATATCTTAAATACAATTTGACATTTTTGTATGTATTCTGACTTTTCAAGTTATGGTATGGCTTTATAACTCCGATTTATGTAATGTGACAACAACATGAGAAAATAAAAATTGTGTTTTTGCACCTATATATGTTTTTTCGTCTTCCTTTCTTCTTCTTACACCAATTGATATACAAGTTCGCTATAATTAAAAGCTACTGTTAATTAGTTTGGTATGTTTTGAAGAGACTTTTTAAGTTGTACGTGTTTTCACTCTAGGCAAATATTTGCTTAACATAAATTAGTTTTATAACTTTGGTGTTNTATGTATTTNTAACTATATCGAGTTCTTGTTTTCACCAAAAGTATTGATCTCTATAGAAATTTTTCTCGCAATAGATTTTGTCAAACTACTAGTTGAGAACATTTTAAATTTTCTGAATTGTGTGACAGTAAACAAAAAAAGATTCATGCAGTGTGTGAAGCATTACATACTAAGTTATAATCATTTACCATGCGGGATATTAAAAGTGGAGTCGTTAGGCTAATTGTTCTTTGTAAAAGAAGCAACCACAGGCTATGTGTCCCGTGAATGTTGTCGTAACAGTAACGGTGCAGTATTGAGAACTTCGTGGAAACTTATGTTACATTTGTATAAATACATACTGTAAATGAATGCAAACTTTTATTTATTTATTAACAGGTACAATTGTTTATAAATAAACAGAAATAAAACTTAGAAGAGTTGAACTTTAAACTTTTCGTCACTAATTAACTTTGCTAATAATATGTCGCAACTTTAAACACAAGTTAGAAATACAGCCGTGCATGAAATGTTTCACTGTAAATAAGACAAAATAAACATTATTTGAAGTTATAACCCAAAAATAGCTGAGAAGTGCAACTTGTAAACTTTTGTATCTTAAAGTGACACCAACAGTTACAATTAGATTCGAAACAGAGCTGAGTAACTTAAACTATTAACTTTATTGTAATAAAGTGATACCGACAGTTACAATTAGTTTANAAAAGAACTAAGTAATGCAAACTGCAAACTTTTAATATTATAAAAGGACAACATCAGTTACAATTAATTTATAAATAGAACTAATTAATGTAAACTAAAACTTTTATTACCTAAGGTATGATCATCTTCGTGGAGGGATGTTAAAATGGAGTCTCTTCGATAAGTTTTCAATGAAAAAGAACCAACCATCTCCTATGTATCAATTGAGTGGTATGTTTTCAAAACAATCATGGTATATTTTTGGTAACTGCAGGATTAACTCTAACTTTGCAGAATTTTAGGACTAGCCACGAAACATTATCACCATATGTGAATCTTCGACTTGCAATATTTCACTCGCTAATAATGATGATATGTAATATTGAACGCCCTATATACTCCTAATAAGTAATTTAAGGACGATGTTAATTGTGATTAATAAGAATAAATGGACATCATAAATATCCACGTTTTACGCTGGATTCAAAAACATAATCTCTTGACACATATTTTTCAGTGAATGCTGAATATCCTAGATAATGGGATTCCGCTTCTGCTTGCATCACCACTGTAGAGTTGTGTGCAAAATTAATAAGCATTTATATCACAATAAGCATCGAATTTCAACGATAATTTACGAACAAAAAGGAACAATACGTTCTTGTAACGCGATGTAATCAAAAGGGTCAGATCCTAGTGGCTGATTTCTAGCTCCTGAGTATAAAGACTTATCCTATGAACAAGTTTGCCTCTGATGCAGTCCTCACTAAGTTATAGCCTTCTTTCATTCTGGACCGATACTGTAAGTGGAAATTCTTTCGTTGGACGTAAAATAACCAACCGTTATTTATTAATGGTAAATTTCAATCAACCTAAAGCGTCGTTACGACGCTGCAAAGAACTTCGATAAAAAACCGCAATTACTTCATTGGGTAACTATAAACCCAAAAATTACTTCACACAGGTAAATTCATTGTTAAGCTTTAACTAAACATAGAAAAATTAGCATGAATCACTATCTTTTTCTGTCGACAAACTAAGACATTGGTTAATTATTATTATTACAACTTTGTAAGAACAATACTCAGTCGTTTATATTTATAAATATTTTCCCATAATTTTAAAAATAAGTCATCCAGAAGAGTTGTTAAGACGCTTATTCAAATTATATTCATAAAAATTTTCCCAGAAAGTCAAAATACAAACATCCAAAAGCGTCGTTACGACGCTTATTTATATTATATTCGTGAATATTTCCCCATAATGTCATAACACAGTAATCCAAAAGCGTCGTTATGACGCTTATTTATATTATATTCATGAATATTTTCCTATAATGTTAAAATACAGTCTTCCAGAAGCGTCGTTATGACGCTTATCTATATTATATTCATAAGTTAATTTAAAATCGTTCTATTGTATGATACTCGCGCGCTATTCAGATAATTACGTCAAACATTTCGCGTCTAAAGTAATACTTTGCTTTCAAATCACCGTAAAACCAATAATATTTTTAACCAGTATACGTTAACACTCCCGATTAAATGTAATTCTATCGAATCATTTTATGTTCTTCTTGAACATGTGTAATGTTTACACATCTATCAACACCTGTTGGTTGGGTCAATTTAATGTAAAGTAAGTGGTTATTTTTGACTACTCTGAGATTTTTCATCGAATTAATTTTTCTGATATACTCTATAACCTACGTATTCTTGTCTGAAAAAGTGCAGTTATGCCGCAAATGAGGCTGTTTAAATACCATAGTGTTGAAACTTGCCTAACGATATTGAAATATTCTATACCATTAACAGTTTTACATAAACCAAATTTACTTTATCTGTCCGTCATTAGAAGCCAAATCTTGACGGAATTAAGACGTGCAAATCAGCTGTTCTCACGTCGTATGAAAACAGGTAATAAACATATTTTCTTTTTTTTAAAGTTCAGCATACATTCTAATATACTCATGCTACATATCGTTGGAATCGCCTAGACCTGACAGAAGTATACTTATGTAACCAAAAAAGGAAAATATCACATTCATTCGGACATTAGATCACTAATACAACTCTAACCTCTATAAGCCATAATAAGATAAAAAATAACATACGGAAAAAAACATTTAATATCGGTAACATCCATTTCTAGCGTCCAAAATCAAAATTTCTGAAAAATAAGTATTTTTAAAAAAATAATAAACTTTTAACCCATTCACGGCTAAACTCAATAGCGGATAAAGTTTGTAACCGCGCTTGGAAATAAATAAACTCAACCCCACCAGCTGATAATACAAATAGATATTTTACTAACATCAAATTCAACTCGGATACATGAGATTAATATTTAAGATAAATACTTCAGTGCAGGAGGAATACTTTTAGCTAGCTATTCTTATAAAAACCACAAATAAATATATGTTATTCTGTATGAATTCGTAAGGCCTAATTCGCCTGTTAACAATAACAACACGGCTTTGAAATACTACTTCGTTTCTTCATGCCAAATGACGCATTATATATCGGCGAACATAAAACACCATTTCATCATCATCGCGTCTCTGAAAGTTTCTATATTCGCAATGCCCAACATGTCTTGGAAAATTGGTCCAGGTTCGAATCTAATTGCAACATGGCTTAAAAAATAGAGTACCGAGTGCGAAATCTAACACCAAAAAGAAAAATGCACTATCAAACTGCTATCACATTATATAATTTTACCATATGTGGTATGCACTTAAATATTTTACATGGTTCGAATCTCGAAAGGTGCAGTCTCAAGCTCTTGGGTTCGAGCCTGTAAATAATATATGCACTTACATGCTTAAGCAAAACCGAGGTGCAATCTCAAGCTCTTGGGGTCAACCATCTGATTGGTATATGCACTACATGCTTGACTAAAACAAAGGTATCACTCAATATTTTAAATTTGGTCCAGGTTCGAAACCCATATAAGGCACGGATGTTTGCACTGTCTGATATGTGTTTTTCATGGAATGAAGTTCAGCTTCATTAATTACTATAAACATTGTTCCTAATGACCCATTGTGTGTCGATGGGACGTTTGCTACGAGTGGCACCGGATCACATTTTACCGTGAAAATATGGCCCCAATGTTGTACAATGAACTTCGTCACTTTTTCATTGCTGATTAATTACGTTAATTAACATGTACTTCGAATTTGCATACGCAGATTTTATAATCGTTGGAATTAGTGGAGGAAACATTGCGTTGTCATTTTACGTAGGACCATAATTGCTCCTGGCATTAGCTACCAGTTTTCTCACAGAAACTACACCTACTTAAATACAGTATTTTAACAGATCTGTGAATGTGTTGATTTAAAATGACTATTTGTTCGATATGTGGAATATAATTTGTATAGGGCTGGAGTCAGAAAACTTGTGCAGATTCGTGTGCCATTTACAGAATAGTTATGAGATCATTTAATAACAGTATTTCCAGTGATCCGCTAGGCTGACAACCAACTCGCCATTTTCCCACTAAATATCGACATAGTATTTACTTACATTTATGATTATTAGATTACATTATAATGTGAAAGTACCGTGTGTTCGAACCAAATTTGAAGTTAGGGA
This sequence comes from Machilis hrabei, assembly GCA_003456935.1. Classification (NCBI taxonomy): domain Eukaryota; kingdom Metazoa; phylum Arthropoda; class Insecta; order Archaeognatha; family Machilidae; genus Machilis; species Machilis hrabei. The sequence goes on from KZ879187.1 coordinate 11,809, forward strand.
CGTATGTCCCTTCTAAAAATGGGGTAAAATAGTATCCAATATCTGCCCTTCAAAGTGGACCCATCTGGGTTTATGTATAGTTTATTTTAAAAAGATTCCACAGACACATAGTTACCGTAATGAAAGAGATGGGAGTTGAAGTAACGAAGTAAACCCTACTCCATAATAAACCCGTAGAAGCTTTCTACATGGTTGCAAATTAGGGTAATAGTAATAAGGTTAGCATATAAGGATATTTATAGACGTAAGGTTAGTCACGTAAGGAAATAGATGTTTAGGAAATGTGCCTTTCCGATGTATATGTTTTCAGCATTAATCTTAAGATTATAGGTAATGGAAACTAATTATTATCATCATTATGCGATAATCCTAGTGTTAGTAAGAGTTTTAACACAGAAAATATAAATATCCAAACCTTTATAATGGAGCCCTAACTTTTATGAAAATATATATGCAAATATTTTTTGAGGTATAGTATAACTACGAGAATATAGATGATTAAGCTCATTTATCAGAAAGAGATATTTGAATTGTGAATTCAGATACTGAAACTAAATCGAGTACTTCAGATATCAGGATACTCCCTTCTATTATACAAGAAGCCGAATACGGAACCCGGCATTAACTCCAATCATACAGAAACGGACATGGAATCTCATGAGTCCATTGTGATCCAGTTACCCGACAGGACGCCAGTCAGTGCAGGATGGTTACAGACAGTCCCTATTTTTAGTGGAGATGGAACGAAAAGCCAGACAGTCGACGATTTTATTCTGCGTCTGGATACAGCTGGATGAATATCTGGTTGGGATGGTGCATCATTAGCAGAGGTAGCAAAACTAAAATTAGAGGGCACCGCTAAAACATATATTCGGCAAATTCCAGAGTATGACACCGCAACCGATTGGGATATTTTGAAAACAGCTTTAATAGACCGCTTTCACTTAAATTTGAGTTTGCCTATCTTGCTGAATCAACTATCTGGATTCAGGCAAGAACAAAACGAAACTTTAGCAGCCTTTGCAGATAGATTACGCGCATTTGGGTCCAGACTCAGCGATGGTTTAACAGATACTAAATTTGCAAAAATTCAAGTGTTTGACAGATTGATAAAAGGCGTGAAAAACGAAAAGTTTACACGCCAAATAATCACAGGAAAAGCAGATAGTATTCAAGATGCTCTCAAAATAGCAGTGGAATATGAGCTGCAAGAAAAAGTGTATTTTCCTACAAAGCGAAATGCATTAGAAGCAAATGTATCGACGCTACAAAAACCGCATTTAAGAAAGAAATCACCACCAACGTTCCGGCAGAAGAAGAGGTGAATAAGAAGTTCGATTCTACCCCCTACTACTCCACAAGGGTGGAAGGCAACAGGTGTTTCACTGTCAAAAATAGAACACTACAAAGCACGCTGCCCTCATCTACACACTTCTTTTACTTCATTTCCCTTAAATTCTCAAACACATACTTCTAGAAACCAACCCAAATTTCAGTTCAACAGATATCCTTCACAGGAACCCTTCGCGGCAGCCACTCGGCCCAGCTAGAACAACGGAACCAACGATCTTTCAAAGAATTGTCTAACAGGGCCGTGCCCACTACATAAGGCAGGACACACACTGAGCCACTGCTACACCTTTAAAAAACATTTCAACCCTAACTCTTCATTCAAAACCAGCCCCAAATATAACTTTTCATCCCCATATTTCAACAACTCTTCCTCCAATCAGCGTCCTTTACCAGGCCATTTTCACTCCTTAAATGAATGGTGAACGTTACGTAATGCTTACGAAAAGGACTTGACAGCTACGGTTGACACCACAACAGCCAAGCACAATAGATTTGCACAAAACCAAATGACGGAAAAGTTGTGCAGTCGACTCCTGCCACCCGAAAGAAAGAGTCGACTAAAATAAAACAAGGGGAAACTCCAACAACTGAAACACTTATAGGTACTTTAATGGAAGTAATATTAGGATCTCGAAAGCTTATAATGTTAATTGATACGGGAGCTAAGTGTTCCTTGATCAATCCCAACGGCATAGAACACTTAAAACCATTACAGCGAGTAGATAGGCATGACGTTTTAAGGGGAGTCACTGGTCACTCGATATCTACATTAGGATGTTATAACATACCTATAAGAATAGGTAACGTGATAATAACACAAGCTGTTTGGGTTCCAGAAGAAGATACACATGGTATTTTGGGATACGACGCTATACGAAACTTCAAAATGAAGATAGGACTAAATGATGTAGAGATTGAGGCCCAACATTACCCCCTTACTAGAACTCCTGAAGTAAATATGATTTTTTCAGATATTACTGTCACTTCGACCACAACAATTTCAGCAGGCAAATCTAACTTTATTTCAAGATATTCATATCCAAAAATAAACACATTTATGAAAGATAACAGTTCTGAAATAGACATGAAGTTAGATACACCCCTTAGACCACCAACTACACATAAATACAACACAACAGTAAGCAAANGAGAGGATGCAACATTGCCAGAAAAGCTTTGGGTCAGAGTGAAAAAGAAGGTTACAATAGTACAAGAATTCAACGNATAGTACAAGCCGATTACAGGAGGCGATACAAACCTTGGAGGCAACATATATTAGGACGAAGCTTGTCTACAGTACAACATCAAGGACAGGTACCAATAGCAGTTCTAAATCCGTGGCCGTACCCAATAACATTGCGAAAAAATACACTCATTGCTACTGCCATTTCAGAAAGTAAACTACAGTTTGAGGATAAAAGCACGCAAACGAAACGATCAGGTCAGGAATTTGANCAAAAGGGGCGATTATCATATAATTGGTTCTCTCTTTTGCCAGCAAATTTGAGTAACCAGAAACAGCAAGAAGTGTAGAAATTACTCGAACAATTTTGAGATGTTTTTCAAATGGCTGATGACGACTTCGTATGTACACACCTTATCGAGCATGATATTGATACTGAAGACACTCCACCCTTTAGTTTACCACCATAAAGTATTCCAGAAGCTATGTTACCAGGTGCAAAGCAGACGATAGACACATTTCCGGAAAAAGGGATCATCGAAACATCTACGTTTCCTTGGAGCTCACCNTGTCTGTTCGTTAGAAGACCAGATGATATNCTGAGACTGGTCACAGATTTTAGGAAATTAAACGTTCATACACGTATAGATTAATATTATATTCCTCGAGTAATGGACTTGATAAACCGAATTGGTAACCTCAATATCTGAGCAAGCTCGACTTAGAATAAGTTTTTTTAAAATAAAGTTGACTGAAACTTCAAAGGATAAGACTAGCTTCAACCACCCTTTGGATGCTACAGGTACACTAAAAGCCCACTGGGGCCAATTAATTCCCCCTATGCATTTTCGTGGTCAATGTCTATGGTGTTTGAAGATGTAACAAATTGNGAGATCTACATTGATGGCATCTTGTTAAACACTGCCGATTTTAACTCTCATATTCAAAAGTTGAGAGAAATGTTTACGAAACTGAGAGAAGCTAACCTGAAAATTAAACCGTCGCAGTGTGAGCTATTACAAAAAGAGGTTACTTTNCTCGGCTTCAGAGTAAATGGGAGAGGTCAACGCCCGAACCAGATAAGCTAACAGCAATACAAAACTTTCCAACTCCGAAAAAAGCTCGCAATATCAGACAATTTCTAGGAGTTTGCAACTATTTTCATTCCTAAATACAGAGGTATTCCGAATTTTCCACAACCATGACAAATTTACTGATGAAAAATGCACCTTTAGGTGGGGAGAAGAACAACAAGAGGCTTTTGAAAAATTAAAAGAAGAACTTTGTACGGGACCAGTGTTACAACATCAGATTTCAGCGAACCTTTCATTCTACACACAGATGCCAGTTTGGTAGGGATAGGCGCTTCCCTGACGCAGATGATAGATGAGAAAGAAAGGGTAATATCGTACCTTAGCAGAAAACTGACGCCAGCAGAAACTCGACACTCTACAATCGACAAAGAATGCCTTGCCATTATATGGGCTATTAGAAAGTTTAGACATTATTTGCACAGAAAAAATGTTTTTTTTTTCAAATCAGATTATGCTCCTTTACAGTATTTGAAAAAGATGCGGGACACGTCCGACAATAATCGATTAACCAGATGGGCTTTATCACTAAGTGGTTATGACTTTGGAGTCAAATACATTCCTGGAAAGGAGAATGAAAAGTCCGATGCTTTTACGCGGAATCCACAGAACCATCAGACTACGACGAAAGCAAATGCAATTAATTAGCAGAAATTGAAGTCGAAAGGGACCCTCTGGTCCAGATTGATGTCATTGCAACTTACGAACCTACCATTGACGAATAAGAAATTAGAGAAGCTGAAAGCAGGGGCCACAACTGTGCAAAGGTGAAGAAGGGATTAACAACAACAAACCAAAATTCGCAGTATCACTTAAAGAATGGATTATTGACGTATCATTTCAGACGTAAGAGGCATTCTAACCCGATAGAGACTTGATAATGATACCAAANGCCTTCCAGAACAATATCATAAGACAATATCACAACCCTCTCTTAGCTGCCCATAGAGGTTCACTAAAACATTNCACAGGGTCATTTAAAGATTCTATTGGCCAGAAATGGCATTAACCATACACNAGTTTTGCTCTGCTTGTCATTCTTAGCAACAACGTTCGAATGTAACTGTAAACAAGAGGGCACCTCTTGTCTTATTTGACGAAGTTTCACAACCATTTGAGAGAGTAGCAATGGATATTTAAGGAGGTTTACCACGTACANACAACGATAACAAATATATATTGGTAATGACTGATTATCTAATTANATATCTAACCGCAATCCCAGACCAGAAAGTGGAGACAGTAGTTAAAGCGTTTGTAGCCCAGATAATATGTAACTTTACAGCACAAAACAGCTCCTAACAGATAATGGGGCTCAATTCATATCGAAGATATTTAAAGCGGTTTGTGACTACCTGCACCGTAAGAAGATACAGACGTTCCGTTTCACCTCCAGACAGACGGAGTTTGTGAAGTCCTGAATCGTTCAGTCCTTAGCATGTTGCCCCACTACCTCAAATAGTACTGGCACCCAGAACGTCGTATCACGAATTCTTATCCGACACTCCATTTTTTATGCTATACGGGAGGGATCCCGAACTACCCTTTGATGATTTCTTTAGACTGATAACACCTGACTACTTAGATTACGNTGATTATAAAGAGAAATTTGTTAATAAAATGAAAGTTGCTTTTCAATACGCCAAAGAAAATTTGAAAGAAACAGCTGAAAAACGGAAAGTTCAGTACAACAAGAAGTCTACAGCAGTCACATGCAAAATTGGTGACTTAGTATACTTATTTGTACCTAACGTGAAAACAGGACAAACCACAAAGATTGCCAGAAGTTGGAAAAGACCATTTAGAATTATAAACCAAAGAGCAGAAATTAATTTTGAAATTGGTATCGTAGGTAGAGATGGCAAGAAAGAATTGGTTCACGCTAACAGGCTGAAGAAGCATTTTCCACAGCATTCCTTTGACTACTACACAAAGGAAGAACCAGAACAGGAAAACGACGAGGAAACAGAGGCCACANAAGTCTATCAGGNNNATGACACAGAAGAAGAAATAGAAGAGAGGGAGATAGTGGAGGAACANGAAAACTACGGAGAACAATACTACCCTGACCACACATATACACGCGTACATAGAGAACCATTGGAATATTACTCTATTCTTAGAAACCCGAATCTCAGAACTCAAAATCATTCGAACCTACCCCGTTTAGAACTAACCAACCTGTGGTCNACACCCTTGATTCACCCCGACCTACTATTGGAAATACGCTACCTGCAATGCCATCTCTTCCAGAAATCACTTCACCTGCAGTACCACTACAACTTCCACTTCCAATTCCACATCGTTATGAATTAAGAAGCAGAAGTAAACCAGTGACAGCGGATCCTCCAATCCTGCCTAGTGAAAGAAGCAAAGCTATATACATCCCAGACCAACTAAAACTCTGACCAGAAAAGACAGCGCTGAAGTTCAGACCGAAGAAAGATTAATAGCATAACAAAGAGTACCTGCGAATTTTCAAAAGGCTCGAACAACATTAAGTGGTCAAATTCCAACTGCAATCAAAAATAAACCAGACATTGTGTTATTCGACCATCCATGGGTACTCTAAGTACAAAGAAGCCAGGAAGCACTTCGTTGAAACCATCTGAAGGTACCGCACTCTTGAAAGTAAGATGNAGTCCTTCAAAACNAAGTACTAGTACACCAACAACAGAAACTAAACAAAATTTAGAAAGTTTAACAGCAAAAAGGTCCACTCAATTTTCTACGGATGAAATTCCAGAAAAATCTAAAAGCAAACATACTCAGAAACCANATAAAATGTCAGAAAAATCTAAAAGCAAATATACTCAGAAACCAGATAAAATATCAGAAAAATCTAAAAATAAATATCTGCGGAAACTAATTGGCCAGACCGAAGCCAAGAAGAAAAAGGTGAGTTTCCCTTCAGACGCCAAACCAAAAGATCGAATGAAGAATCCTCCATAGGCAGTGAACGTAGGAAACCCGTTAGAACGGGAAAGAAAAATGTTAGTGGACGTGATAAAGTATACCGTTACATAAGTCCCAGAAAAACTAGAGGATACTGAAGAAGACGTAACCGACGTAGACTATTAAATAAGATAACTTCAAACCCATAAGGGAAACGTTAATGTAAACATTTGTGTAAACTAAATAAGTAACTAAACCTGGGTTACAAATTAGAGCGTGCCCTGGGAAGTTATGTTTTTCAGACGAGTCAGATGTACAAGGAAAAGNCAAAAGGAAGCAGAGCCAGCAGNCCAGATTAACAAGAGGAATCCAGAACCTGGGACTCCAAGATCCTGGGAAGGTCAACTCTACCGGCAGTCTGCCGAAGAGAGAAAATTAGTCTTCTCAGTTGGTATCTACAATGAAGTTGGCTTGGTCTTCAAAGATCAAGTTTCTCCGTCATCTGATCTCATCACACTTTAAAAGGTACATAAATCTTCTAAAACTTTCTTTTGGGCAATTGTTTTGAAAAATATGTAATTTTCAAAGTAAATGGGAAGCTAGTCTTCAATGTTGTTATTTTCCTAAAGTTGTCTACATAACGTTCACATGTTCTTCGGTATAAACATTTCTCCTTAATCGTACAATATGGATCGTAAATTAGCGTCATCTTATTATTATTTCTATAAATTTGGAAGTAAGTTGAAATTAAAAGAGTTCTTAAGACTGACAAAAGTAAATTGATCATCCTAATCGAATGATATTTCTTCAAATGATAAGATACAAATTCAATTAACTTGCAATCTATTATATAAGAATTATTATAAAGTGATTTACTTTAAGTCAATTGTTAGCTTATNTTTAGTATGTAAGTTTCAAATCAAAGTAGAATGTAAGTTTCATTATTGTTTCTGTTTCAAATTTAAATTTAAAATGTAAGTTCAGACCTATGTCTAGTAAATAAGATACACATTTATCTTAAATTTAAGTCATGTGTTGTTTTAGAACGTAAGCTCAAGTCATACTAAAAGTTTAAAAGGCTTACCATCTGGAGTAACGCCTAATTAAATTAAATTTTTAAATAGGTTAAGTATGTGTATCACTTGTCAGAATATGTTGAAAAGTTATTTCTGAAAATATTTTACTGTTATAGCTTCTTTCAATTGTTATTATCAGTTTGTTATAAGTTAAGTTTATTTGTCAAAGTCATACTTGTTTTAACAAAGATGAAAATACATTAAAATTGCAACAAATGTATTTAAATTATTGATGTAAACCGTTGCACAAAAGAGTAAGATTACTCAGTGTAAATTCAAAACTGAACGCTTGTGCACATGTTAAGAACTCAAACTGAACCCAGTCTTTATTTTCTTTCAGAGCACTTCTTCGTCTATGAAGGCAACGCCCAGCAACACTACCACAATGAACTACCATCTANACGCTACAAACAACATCGCTATCAGGTGATCATTCCCTAAAATCCAACAATCTAAATTCATACCTAAACCTGACCACACCTTAACCCTAAAGTAAATTCCACAACCCTTAACTACCACCCCAAGACTTGACAACTACAAAAAATAAAGCATATTAAAGCATCTGTACCAGATAGTGAATGGTGGCCTCTATGTATCACAACATTTTGAAAGTTACAAAGAATATATATATTTCATAGTGGGTTGCACCTTCAAAGTTTTGGTTACACTAAAAGATGAAAACACTCTCAAGTA
>KZ879202.1:0-12706 GCA_003456935.1 Machilis hrabei
CCTATTCTGTTCTCTCTCTAGTATCCACATCTGCATTACGTACATGCATACATTGGATGGAGTTGCAGATCGTTTCATTGCAGATATACGTGAAGCCACTGCAATTATCATGAAGGACAAAGATGCTCAACTCGAGGGATCGGTAAGAGACACGTGTGGAATCTTTTGAAATTTAATGCCAACCAGGGCTTTCTTATATCAATAATTCCATAGGCAGACACCAGTAGCGTCACTCTACTCTGTGAAAAGTCCAGAGCAGACCTGTGGATTCCTCTGCCTCAACCTAAGCCCCTCCCCCATTATCTTTGCAGTTTGTGTGTCACTTGCTTTATAAACCACAATTGGTTTTCTCGAACCTACGTCGTCAGAAAGGACGCGATAAGTTTTTCAAAGTGGTTAGATTTGAAATATATTAGTGCAAGCTAATGACGGTCCCTTTACATTAAAAACCGTTGTGTTTATAATATACACATATTGATATATAATTTAAACCAAAACATAAAATACAAGCAGTGCCTAACTATACTTAAATAGTGGAACTATTTCTTTGTGCTGTTGCCTTGTCACTCCCTTAACACCACCTTTTAGCCTCTTGACACGGGACAGAGGTCTGCTCTCGACTTGTCACAGAGTATAGCGTGCCGTGATTATTTATATGAGGCATGCAACAAGTGTAGAACGAANCGCAAGGGATCTGGGGATACGGATGGTGTACTGCGATCAACGATTTTTTGTAATAACTCGCTTTGTGCTGAAGTTCATGAGAAAATGTAGTTATTCCTTCCAGAGTTTTGAAAAAATTCAACATTATTTTATTGGCAACACTTATCAATACCAAATTAAGTCTGTACGCCTAGCAATTAAGAAAAAAAAACGTACGCGTATTTTCTCTCGCTCCGCTTTGAAGCTTGGTTACGTCACCTTGCATAATAACTGTTCAATAAAATATGTAGCATATGTCAACAAGCCTGCAGCTGACTTAAGCGACGAGGCGTGGCGAGGTGCGTGCGGCACGGTGTAATGATCATTGGATAAAATATATTTTATTGTAATGATCATTGGAAAAAATATATTTTATCCAGTGATCATTGGCCACTCAGAGCACCGCACTATAGTAGTCTAGAAAAAGTAGTATGCGAACTTAACATTTTTTGTGGCTGTGCGGATGCCAAAAGTGATAAACTCGCGATGGAAGGTGCTGCCATGTATTATCCTGTTTTGTACCATCGCAGATTTATCGAATTTGGCATCCTAAACCTTCCAATTTGTTTTCCACGGGCGAGATAGGGCTTTTAATTACTATGTATTCTAGGATACTGTAACTATGCCTTGTCATTGGGGAACTAGCTTTATCATAACTAACATCTGTGAACCCTACACATCTTTCCTGTATTTCACGGTCACTCGTTGGGTACCTAAAGACACTAGACAATTTGGATTTACGAGATATTTAAGAAATCTCATTAACATGATTGAAGCAAATTCGGATTCGTTGATTGCTCTAACGACATGATTCAGCATTTTCTGTCCAACAGATTTTATTAAGTCGTTCTGTATTTTATTGGATACACCAAAAAGTACATCAAATTTTTCCAAGTGGTGTTTTAATAGGGGGTCAAACTCACTTAATAAATTCACTATTAATAGATGAAGCTGATTCATCATGCCCACAGAAAGCCATTTCCTGCATTTCTAAATGACAAACCAGTCGAATAAAGCATCTTAAAATATAACTATTTTTACGTATTTTATCGTTGTGCATATTAATCAATGTTTTTCTCTGTTCGGCCACTCGTACAGTACCAAACTTTTTCAACTGTATTGATGAATGCAAATGTTGATGTGCAATTTCATGGCGCTTTACCGCTGTACTTAAANTGTTTAGGCTTGATTGCCTACACTGTTTTCATTCATAAACAAGAGACATAGTCAACAAAACAGATTTGTAGATTAACGATACCACATAGCAACTCAGTTTCATACAACGATTTATTGAAATATCACTCGTAATTCTTGCGTCCTCCTTTGTGTGTAGAGGAAATATTTACTACTGGCACTGGTCTTTCTGAACAAATCAACAGTTTTCGGTGTAGTTGTGGGAACTAAATCTAGTTGTCAACAACTCTTTCACTTTATCAACGTTTTTAATTTAAGGACTTATTCCCTTTATTTACGGGAGGCACATTCATTATTTATAAAATACATAACTTTTTTTTATATGGCAAAAAAGAACACGTAGCTAAATTAACTTTCCTCACACTAAACCACTTCCATGTCTTACACACAGAAAAATTAAAGGCTGAATGACAAAGAGAAAGGAAGTACGCAGGTCATCGCTATGCTGTAAAGTTCTTTCCTTCAAAAGCAAAAAATAATTTCTATTGTAGTGAGTATATTGCTAGTGAATATAAAATATAATATTATTCTGTTTTACTTGAAGGGCCANCTAATTTGTACTTGTTGAAAAATTATTATACTATGAGCTGTGTCAATAATAGAACACTGAATGGAGGTATTGTAATGAAGCCATGGAAAAAGGGACATCCTTGTTAAAGTGGTTACAGACTTGAGGTGGGGTAAAAAACATGGAGCACGTACTGAAACCTCCACCTTCAAATAAATGCTTTGTTGACTTATGTGGTAAGAGAATGCGACAGATGCAACAAATTGTATTTAAACTAAATATTTTCTGTAAACTCTGAGACTGGCCTTAATGTCNTTTCCTTCTCTCTTAGTTGGTTCTGTCATCATTGCAAATAATTCTGATGTTCATTTAATCATAGCAGTGTATGTATACTTTTTTTTATTTGGATGGAAAGGCTTTTTTGTGATTGTAATTTCTTCTCGATTGAACATTTTAGATTGCGTTGTATGGAATGGCGCAGCGCATACCTGACCGTTCTATTGTCGGCGAATTTGCCAAAGCTTTTGTTGATGCTATGTACACAACTGAGGTACCTGTGATAGAAATGCATGCCAATGGTGATGCCAACGGTGATGCCAACAAAAAGAAACTGTAGGATTTATGAAAGGNGAGTTGATCGAGTGTGTTAAGAATATAACTTAAGTAATTCCACGTATGTAGGCTAGTAAAGTTATTTTTTATTTTTTTCAAAGCAATTAAAGGAGTTGATGTGTGTTGTCCAGTGTCTCTAGCAAGATTTTGTGTGTTCAAAGCAGAGAGCTTACAGGAACGAGACGGTCCAAATGATGTAGTTTAGAACATACCCGTAAAAGCGCTGTTTGCAACAATGTTATGGTGTCAGACAATAGATGGCAGCATCGCAGTACTTCCGCCAGAGAGCTTAAAGGCATTTGAACGGACAACAGTAATATTTTTATTTAACCTAGGGTTTAAGCATATTTATTGGTTTTTAGTGTAACAAGTGTAATAAACGTTTCTTTTTTGTGAATATACAGAGTTTAATTTAATTTCAACCTTCTTGTTATACTATTGAAAATAATTATTTTTATGGTTAAACTCCATATAAATGTGTTTATAATTTGAAGTCTGAAGCGGTTTCGCAGTAATTTTAATCAAGTACGTTGTATTTGCAGCGTGTAATATTGTTTAGTTACATTCCGACCTTATGCTTAACGTTAAATGAAAGAATACGTCAATATACAGCATTACAGGGTATTGTTTATAAGCTATTATAGCGAGTTACCATGGCAACCAAGAATGTGTTCCGAAATCCAGCACATAGTACGGTGTCGTCCACTAGATGGCAGGCCAGGCAAATCCAATTTTGTATAACTCTTTTTTTCCATTCGACTTTTTGAATTGGACTCTCTCGGTATGTAAGCTCTCTGGTTCAAAGTTTCAAGCTGTGTCTCCTTCCTCCTCTTCTTTTTCTTTTTTTTTTCTTTTTTTTTTGTTTGTTTCTTTCTTTTTCTTTCTTTCTTTCTTTCTTTCTTTCTTTCTTTCTTTCTTTCTTTCTTTGATTCTTTCTTTTTCTTTTTTTCTTTGGTTCTTTCTTTTTCTTTCTTTCTTTCTATGTTTCTTCTTTGTTTCTTTGTGACTACTTTAAAGCATGTGAAAATTAAATCTCAATATCTTTATTTGGGGTGAATTATGAGAAGTTTTATTCGGTTAGCTGGACAACTTGCAGCTTTATGTATGCATATATTTCCTCCATAAACTTTTGAATAATCCCATGATTAAAGGAACACCAACCTTAGGTTGTAGTTAATAACTAATTATATGAAATACAATAAAATTTAGGGGTTAAATGAGGCAGTGTATTTGGCAAGACATGTTTTGTGCCCCATTACTAAAACACTAGCTCTGCCGTTGATTTGAGCTGGTCGTCTCAGAAGTTCTGCAAGACCAGAAAGTTTTTGAGGTTAAGAAACAAATGATAATAGCTCCTGGACTCAACAAACTTCGTGGATGANAAGTTCAAATCGACAGTCGAGTTCACTGGTATGACCTTATGATGAGGGGATACAAAGTTGGTTGTAAGTGCTTCATTTCCAGGGGTGACAAAATAGAAAAAACTTTTGATTATAATTATGTTTTTCAATTTGATCTTGGTGTACTCTATGCAGTTCTTTGGTGCTTTCAATCTCCTCAAAAATCTTGACGAGATTGAGTGATTTGATTATAACATGTCCACAAAAACCTGTCTAAATTCTTGCTTTTAATTTAAGAGAACATATCTGAAATGCGTAATTCTTGAATTTATTTTCTGTCAACAGCTTGGAAAAGTATATGCACACTGAAGAGGACCAGCAAATACCGAGATTCGTTTCATAAATAAAAGATACTATTTTTTAATGTACACCTTTGTTTTTCACTTTTGAGAAAGTAAGGTTGGCACACACCTGTACTTTTGTTTGTAGTGTTGCATATGTATAGAGTTTGTGGATTGGCACTTGTGTGGGTTTTCCACTAATATGTTAAGGTGAATGAATGATATATAATCCAAGTTTTGATTGTCATATTAATTGTCTGTGTGGAAGCTCAAACCAAAGAATGCATCAGTACATTTGGCTACTGACACCTTATTACATTTCGTTAGTTTGGTTTTCTGGAGAACCTTTCTTGCCTCGAGTACTCCGATAATCTGTGATGGAAAAAAATATAAAAGACGGGTGATGCCAAAATTTACATATGTTCAGATGCATTATAGCTGATAATTCCATTGCCGTGGTGTAATTGTGTGCTTTGCATAAACAGTTTATAGAATTGCCTACTTTACTGGAGTAGTATCCGATTTGTCGGATGGCTTCGTGTATTNCCTGTGTTAGANCAACAGTGTCTTAAAGTGTCATCGGACTGACAAATCAGTAGATTTTGATATTAGTAGGCAAATTTGTTAGACATGGAAAAATCTTGACAGTATTGTAATGTAGTACAACTATTGCTATATGTGCCAATTAAGAAAATGCTAGTTCGGTGGTTGCGCTATTGGTAAACGTCCATTCCTATGATCAGTGCCACTAAAAGCGAAAGAACAATTTTTTTTTTCATATTTGTACTGAAAACAGTTGCATAGCAAGATGAAATTAATAAACCAGGGATCTCTGTGTTACAAGTATACAATGCACATAACTTAGGAAACGTTATTAAATGACAGGTTGGCTTTGGTAATATGAAACTAGAGTATTTTGCTTTTGATAGTAATTTCATTGGGCAAGTAATTTTCTTTCACATTTGCTTTTTCTTGATAAAGAATTTACTGAAGTTGCAATTGTGGGCAATCTACTGTTAAACAACAATTAATGTTTTTTGTAATTAATGCTTAACCTTCATGTATAAGTAGGGACTGAGATTTGTATTTTCATATGTCCATTCGTGAATAAATTTGGCTTTCCGGCGCGTCAACATAAATTGGTTATGTGCGTCATGAATAAAGACCTTTCTTGTCCATGACATTTCGGTGTCTTTACCGAAATCTCTTTCAAAGTTTATAATAATGTTGTGCCTTGACAACAGTCTAAAACACTTTGGCGAGTGTTTCAGTTGTTCCAGTTTAACGTTGTTTATATCACTTTGGAAAAGTTTTCGGTATAGGCATACAAATGTTGTGGAAAAAAAATGAATGCTTCATTAAAGAGTTGCCATATAAAACACTAATTATATTTCTTAATTGTGTTAATACATGATACAAATATGTATTTTTCTGTTTCAACATGCTGATGTTCTAATTGTGATATACAAGGACTACATATTCCTTCCTGTCTTGTGTACATACTAAGTATTGTAGGTTTGTGAAAGTACAGTGAAGCCTTGATTTTCTGCATTTAAAGCCAATACTCTTGGTCGTGTAAAAACTCTATGTTGTATAATATATGTTGATCCTTGTTATACTTTTTTTTTTGCTTTTTTCACACATTCTTCTCAAACCTAGTATAGAAAGTTACATTCTGTCACAAAAATTTAATTACATATCAGTAAGTTTTTGTCTAAAATAATATAAATACATGCTACTGATGAATAACATAATTACCAAAATGAATAGCTTCTAATATTAAATTGTTGTCCAGTAAACCACACAATTTTTGTTTTGTATAAACTAGTGTGTATANCACAGATTTAAACAAATAAAAAAGGGTGTAGTGAGTATCTGTTGGTTAAATAAATAAAAAAAAAACCTATGGTCTTGAGTTTACTGTTTTTATAAGTTTTTGCAGGCCATTTGAAAATGTAAAATTAGGTTTTACTGTACTGTGCTGAAAAGAGTTGAAGACTCCACTGTTTTCAAAGCAGAGGTGGTACTTCATAACCTAGCACACATTGGTGTTGTACTTGAAGAATTGTAAGAGAACTTTTGTATTTAACTGTGTACATTTTATGTGAACATCACAAATGTTTGATATTTTGTCTGAAGCTGNACTAGGAATTAATGTTTAAAATTATGACCAGGTTTTACGTACATAACTCTCGGAGTATGGTAAAATAAACCTTGTCATAATTTTATTTATAGAATCACAGATGTTAACTTGAGGTGAGTGTAGTAAAGGACCCCGCACCAAATACATGGGAAAAAAATTCTCTGTCAAATTGTCTGTAACTTCGGGAGAGGAAAGTTTTCGCCTTTCTAATCAAACTTTCAAATGTAACTGGGGTCTAGAAATGCATCTTTTTGAAGCTAATGGTAATCAGAAGNATGGAAAGGNCAATCTTCACTCCCAAAAAGATTAGGATAATAATAATAATATTATTATCATCTTTGCTCTTGTTGGTGTCGTTCTCGGTATTATCTCCGTATAGATTATTATTTTAAGATAACTTGTTACACTCTTTGTTACGGGTATTCCGTTGATAATAATCAGGATTCGCAACAATGACAATATCATGACGACAATGACCATGTCACAGACATTTACAGTTCCAAAAGTGAAACCGCAATCCTGCATTGCTTGTTATTATTTGTCATCAATAATGCATCCACCATACTTAAATCATATCTCATAGTTTTGGGAGTGAAGATTGCCCTTTCCATACTTCTGATTACCAATAGCTTCAAAAAGATGCATTTCTAGACCCCAGTTACATTTGAAAGTTTGATTAGAAAGGCGAAAACTTTCCTCTCCTGAAGTTACAGACAATTTGACCGAGAATTTTTTTCACGTGTATTTGGTGCGGGATCCTTTCTATTGCGTATTGTTCTCGTCTGCTTCTCTAAGTTAAACCATCAAGAAGAGTGTGTTGTGTTCTGATGTGTTGAAGTGTGCCTTACTTGTTTTTTTCTTTAAAACTGGTATGCATGCCAGAAAATATATCATTGTGACCTATGCTCAGATACAGTATCTTTACAACAAAAAAAGTTAGTTTGGCAGCATTAATGCATTCTTTACAGGGTTACTTCAGGCAACAGCAAAGTTGTCAGAGATAGTCGTGCAATTACAGTGGTAAAGTCAAGCGGTTATCTGCATTAGAGCATTGGCACTAAGTAGGCAGTTTCAATGTCACTGTCTGTGATATTCGCTCATACCGATTATTACATTTATGGATTCACTTGGGCTTGGTAAAACAAAATTTGTTTTTCCAGTCCTAAGCGTGTTAAGAGTTCACTTGAACATATTTCTGTTTTTAATTGTAGGCCACTAATAGATAAGCTCCTGCCTTTTGAAGCTTAGAATTGTCGAAGATGCTAGCAAACCGTATAAAGTGTTGGCTTACGGACATGAGTATATAATTCTGTGTTAACTTGTGATTGTGTGTTTTGTCACATTTTGCTCATTTTAGTATTCACATAGCTATTTAAAGAAGATTATTATTGTGATTTTTTTATGTGCATAAGGTAGTTGTAGTGCATGGGACCAAAGTTTCAACTTTTAATATTTATATACATAATGTGATGTACCAGATTTATTCATGTGATTGTGTGTTTTTTATGAACAAAAATGTTAACTCTGTTTACATTTGCATTAACAGTAATGTCGCTGTATTGTGAACAACATAGACATGTGCTTGTGATGAAGCTGTCATTGATCCCGTTCAAGGTCCGTCATTTTTTTATAAATCTAGCAGATTAAAAATAACATTGTCAGAAAAATCAGTTTGTCTCATTGTTAAAATGTTAAAAGGGTTACTTCAACAAAAATCTGAATAAAGCTAGTGTTCAGATCTATAGTTGGCAAACTAGTTTTCCTCTGTCGTTGAAAGAGTATTAATGCTTACTGGGTCTTTTTTGCCAGAAGCTACATTTCCATTAGCATTTTTCAGACGGAGTGGAAAGTCCCTCTACTCGTAGACGGACCCATAAAATGCGGTGCAAGTAATTTATCCATACGCTTTTCGTTTTCCTCAGCAACGGGTAATTTTTATCCCCAGCCAGGAAAAAAAACTGACAATGTATGTCGCCTTAATACAGCACAGCGATAGTACTGTTACACTAACTCGTTATATTGTTCTTGTTGCACGACTTGAAATATTTTTTAATTTGGTGCAGTTTCAATGTTAATAATGAAATTCATTTGCAACTTATTGGTAGAAGTAATTTAAATACATTATATGTGTACAAAAATTAAGACATTCTTGTGGAAACCAGTTTGTAAATAAAAAGGTGCATATATTGTATAGGAAGGAATTTGAAAAGTTTAATTTATTTTACAATATTTAAATACTAATATAAAAATTGTAAAATGTACTCACTTTAGACATATATTTGTGTGTATATATTGGCAGTGCCTTTCAACCCTTGTAACGGGTAAATGTATGAATCGTAATACATTTCTATTTTTGATCCATTAATCTGAAGAGATGGGTATGCAGCATTTTGTTGTTGGCCGTTTTATTGTTCATATATTTGTTATTTATATCGATTGAAAACCAAGGCACAGGCCTTTTGCTTACGATAGAATGACATTCAAGGCACAGGCCCTTTGCTTATGATAGAATGACATTATAGTTTGAATTAACATAAAACTATTTTGTGCTTACTTTGTAACTATTGTAAAGGTATAATTTATGTATTTTTATTGACTGCTATTTCCTTACCTTACTGTGGAATGGATTTCTTATTCATGGTATTTATTTCATCAATTCCCAGGGGATGTCTTAAAACTCGCAAGAAATTCATAATATAGAATGAAACACTAGGTTAATCATTCGTACAAGGTTTTATGCACAAGCAGAAATCCCACTACTGCTTTTAAACTGGTTTTCCGTCTTTGGTAAATGATTAACGAAGTGATTCTTTTTGTATTAGGAATCTTTGGATGTTTTATGTCTGAAGATATTGCTTGGGAATTGACAAAATAGTGCCTGAAGGAGAAATTAATCGCACAGTAAGACGAGGAAACTGTAATCTATCAATATATGTTTATCAGTACGGATTGCAACTACTCTGCNTTCGTACAAAATGTGGAAGATATTAAGAGTGTAGAATTTTTTTTTTTAGCATATCCCAGTCTGTTCTTTTCTTTAATATTAGGCAAGTTTACATGCNTATGAAAGGATGAAGTAAATGTGTTATTTGTAACCTGTTATTATAACTAACCGATTTTAGGCCTCCCTTGATTGAAAAGTCACTTTAACTCAATTTTGACTGCAGTTTTTACAGTTCTGATGTAAATTAAACTATTCATTTGGAACAATTTTACAAGAAACTATTTATTTGGTATTGTGTGCCTTGGTGCTGTGTGGGTGGTACGAGAAAAAATAAGTACCTTGTTATTATAAGTTCCTCGTCTGAACACCAGTAGAAAATAGAAATACAGTATTAAGTGGTCTTTAATGTATTTGTTTCTATTTTTTCGAACGTAATTGTAATTACATGTGAATAAGACAAATACATTCCTTATTGCTTGTCTTGTTAGGTAACAGTAATTTGTGAAAGATGCTTACATAACGCACTGCTTTTATTAAGATGTTTATTTTTATAGATAGGAATTAAAGTACTAATTTAACATTCCTTTATGTCAGTTTCCATTTTTTTTAGTACATTTAGTGACGTTTTAAGTGTGAATTCCTTTGTAGTTATGCACTAACTTTATTCCATGTAAGCATTATAAGATTTGTATCCTTCTAAGATGACATTTAATGGAGGACAGTCCTCAGCTTTTGATTGTTTTTCTACTCCAGGCATCATATTTTTAAAGAGGCTTAAATTGGTAATGTCAGTGAGTGGTAGCTGCATTTCATCTGTACATCATACAATTTTATTAGAAACTTGTTTGCAGTTATAGTTTTTTAATGTCACAGTCAATACTTGCGTTTCAAAAAACATTTTTTTTCAAGAATAGATTAAATGCCTCAGTCACTTCACTTTCGGAGACATTTGAACATTGGTAATTTTTTATTTAACAGCTACAACTACTATAAATACCCATCATAGTTATTTTGAAATGGNATAACATGCATAGTGTTGCATTGGCATAAACAGCAAGTAACTGTTTGTTATGTGCTGGACATTGTCATAGGTATAATATCTTAAGAGAAACTTGCAAGTCTCATAAAAGAATGTAATCAAAACCGAAAGGGGCTGTAAATAATGCAATCTTAGTTTCCTTGCTAGTATTTGAAAATACATTTTGTAGTGTAATATTTGTATGTGTAGGTTAAAACATTTTAAGTGTTGCATAAAGTGTGAAAAGTGATTAATACACGTAATATGCGGTATTAAATACCATTTGGATTAAACTGAATATCAAGGTGATTGAGTGAACTGTTGTGTGGCGCAAGAAGGCAAAAGATTTTGTTGCTGCATTGACGTTTGTACTATTTGTGGCAAGTACGGGAGAATCCTGGTTATCCAAACTTTGCTTAACCGAAATGGCCTGATATTATTTTTTTATTTATCTATCTCTGTGCTGTTAATAAAATAGTGGAGGGTCAAAACAGCCAAAAAACATTGTGAAAAAAAGTTCAAATAAAGATATTGGACTATTTTCAAAGCAGTTTAGAACTTAATACATATATAGTACTTGTAAATTACTTACATTTTTCACTATCAACATAGTAATTAAACGTGGTTTTGGATAAATATTACTTTCTTTGCACCTTTACACTAAAAATCGGTCCGGCCTCTTTATCTCGGACAATCGGGGTTCTGCTGCAATTTAAAGATCTCGAGCTAAAGCCGACCATGATTGTAACTAATTACGAGCATTTAAATACTTGTGAGAAATTACCAAGACTATGTTTAACACTATGAAGAGCTGAAGTTCCTAATCTTTTGTTTTCCCAGTGGGTTTTGTCAACATATGTATAAAATATATAAACTGTATATAGGTAAATGTATGTACAATTTTTATGATGGCAAACTCTGTAAAGACAGAGTAACTCTTAAATCCCCTCTTCTTCTTGTTGATTTCTGTGTAATGTTTGTGATGAATAATAATAAAATCTTGACACTTGTTTTATTTATTTGTAAATGTTGGTCTCTGATTTTTCAGCTTCCTCATTGTTTTGGTTTTAATAAGACAATGCGGTGTAGTTCTCTATATTTACGACATGGATGCCTGGGATTTTATGAAACTTTCTAGATGGATAGTACTTATCAAGAACACAGTCTCTTCTTCTCTTCTCGTAGGCAAAAGTGTTCAGTAATTTAGAAAATCTATAAAACTAAGTAGTAGCAGGAATGACCAAAATTTGGTATCGGAGACTTCGTAAAACGTTACTGATTTATCAAAGTTATTCAGACTGGTAGAAAGGTTTAGAAAAGGGGATACTTCCAGGATATTTTTCTTGCCTTTGATTTCTAGACAAATTGGTCATTGTGGTGTCTCCATAACTAAAAAACACACCATGCTTTTCTTAGAAAAGGACGGATATCTGCTAGACATGTCTCAAACTACATGCATACCATGCGATACTTAGTCTAAAAAAAAATGAAGAGATATTAAAAGTATCACTTGACAATTTTGCCTGCAGAAATTTGCTTTCAGTGCAACAAGTGAATATGTAGTAGTCATTTGTGGCCTTCATCCATCAGGGCATACATTCACTAGCTTTAGTTTGAGTTGGCTTGAATACTTTTCAATGCCTCCTGCAATGCTGCTCGATGGCCAAGTTGGCATCATCCGAGGTGTTGCACTTCTTCCTAAATGTGTTCAGTGAATTTGGAGTCCAGGTTCTGAAATTGCCACACCAGCAATTTGACATTTGCCACAAACCAGTTCGTGTACAATCCTCGCTGCATGACGTGGAGCTTGATCAGCTTACACTGACTGGGTTCCATTTCTGTAGCATCACCAAAGAACAACACTATACCTATGTATGTGTATATATACGACGTGTGCTCAAAAA
>KZ879215.1:839-15913 GCA_003456935.1 Machilis hrabei
TGTGAACAGATAGCTAACATGAGCTAAAGAATAGATTCCACAGATACAATTCGTGGCAATTGTCTCAGTAAAATTTAGAAACATCTTTCATTTCAAAACTTCATCTTGATAGACTACTACAAGAGTTTCAATGCACTATGACTAGTTTTTATGAAAATTAATCTTTTGTTGATTAAGTTAATTAAATTCAGCCCATTTATTTAAATATGATTTTGCAGTACATTTTCACTAATGTGACCCAGCTTCCTCAATAAAGGGGCATTGTGTTAAAGAGCACATGCAGTCGGGATAGGCAAATTGTCAGGAACTATGGGCACGTTAGTACTTACAATACTTTATAATAGTGTTGTATCTTAACAAAATTATTTTCCAATGATTCTTTCCCGTTAGCTGCACTACANTCACAATTCAAACTTCACGCGTTGTGCCATCATCTGTGTAAGCTCAAAGTGTTTTACGATATGTAGAATTTACACTTTTTACCGCTACTAAAACTAAATCCTTGGAAATGGATATGTGAGATTGCCAGTATGTTCTCCTAAATACAAGTCTGTTGGATTGTTTACTCTGTGAGAATTACAGAAACAATCTTTATAACGTGAAAAAGTATTTTATTGTAGTTAACTGGCCTGTGTAACAAAACAATATAAATTCAAGAGGATCATTGCCTAGTTTAATATTACATGATATACTGCATACAGCCACGATTTTATTTATTCTGGATACAAGCGATATAAAATGAAACGCAATGGATTTTAAATGAAGAAAGCTGCAGCAACGTTTGTCTAAAACGTATTTTTCCAGTTGTGAAGGTTTATTACACTAAATTATCTTAATATAATAAATTACGTTTTTAGACACTTCATTTACCACAAAATATATGCTTAAATATAGAGATGGAGTGTATAAATATTAAAATTTGTGATTAGTAATTGTAATTTAGTTGAAATTTGAGCGAATCCCCTGTGAGCCTTTCTTTTGACGCACACACGGTAGACTTTCCATAATCAGCCATTTTTCTACATCTACATCATACCCTGCAATCAACCCAAAAAGTACTTGGCAGGGGGTTCACGAAGCACCATAATTTATTATTCGCGTCCTAAGCGGTTCCAATTTTGAATCGACCTCTGAAAGAATGACCAAAAATACGCATTAGATTTACTTCGGTTAATTAAAACGCTTTTAATCCATTTTATTAAAAATATAATTATGTAGGTGTTATTGTTGGTCTTTTCGAATTACTTTATAAAAAAGTATAGGCTACCTTACGTAAATAATAGTGAATTTATAATACAAAACATATATTATATCCAAAACAAAATATCGTGTTTCATAATACTTTAATTGGCAAATAATCGATCTTCACTGAATTGTTTTTCAGTAAATTAGTGTGATAGATAATGCCAATTTTTGTTTAAGTTTGAAAAAAATATTACATACAGTCTGTTCAACAAGAAAGTGTCCGGCATAATTTTGAAAGAAGTCACCACAGCGCCATCTGTCATAGGNTGTTTGTAACTTCAAACTATGCTCTTTTGCACAATGTATAGTTTACCGGCACGCTGAGTTACTGTTGCTTTAATNTCTGCATTTTTAAAATGAGTGCAAAATATCTGAAGCGTTACGAGGCGGTGTTCCTAGGGAACCATCCAAAAGGACCGAAACGGACGTTCCCAGCAGCTGTGGCATCACTTACAAAGTCAAATGCATTCGTGAAGAAGTGGGTAAAAAGGTTGGGAATGTAGACGATCTGCCGGAGAGGGTATTTTTCGTGCGACGACGCTGAAGCAGGAGAAAGTGATCTTGCGTCTCTTTCAGAAGTACCCTAACCTTACCTTGCGTCATACCCAAATTAAACTCCACTAAAAGGAACTTAACATTGCCCTAAATACAATCAGAAGTCGCCTACGTGGAAAAGATGTGTCATTTCGGTCTACCATGAAGAAACCGTTATTGTTAGAAAAACATGCGACAAAACGACTGGCATAGGCGCGGGTAAATTCAGGTCGAGATTGGGACAACGTAATCTCTACGGACGAATCATCCTTCCGGGCATGGTCTCCCCTATCGAAGGCCTGGTCAACGAAGTGTAGCAGTATTCTTCAGCAGACAGTGAAACACCCTGTAAAAATTCATCTTTGGAGGTTGTTTTGTAAACGCAGTTTTGGTTGTCTTTTCCTGTTTAAAGACAATTTAAATGCAGAAAAAATGCGTAAAAGCTATTTATTGAAGTCTGATGAAACGTTTTTTGGTGCAGACAGAACGAGACGGGTGCTACAGGAGGATAACGGCCCAAAATATCGCAGTAAACTTTGTAGTGAATGGAAACTAGAAAATGGCATCACTTCGATGGATTGGCCTGCATCGTCTCCAGATGCAAATACCATAGAAAATGTGTGGTCCTACACGAAGATAAAGCTCAAAGGAAAGCCAATATTTACCCTGAAACAGCTGTCACTGAGGATTAGGAAAATTTGGCGCTCTTTTACTCGTGAATATGCTGAAAACCTTGTTGAAAACATGGCAAAAAGGTGACAAACCATAATCGATATTGGAGGTGATTGGACTACCTGCTAGGTAATTGTGCAATAGCCAATAACATCTACTTTCATTTAAAAAATAAAATTTAACCCTAACTTTTATTTCTTTCAGATTATGCTGGACACTTTCTTGGTGAACAGACTGTATATATAATATTTTAGTAGCTTTACTCATTTAAAAAACTTTACTTAAATGTCTACTATACATTATATGTAGTATTGTGTGGTTCATTTAAATTTTATAATTTTGTTGTGCTATCAGGCTAATACACGTATATTTTGTATTGACATGGCTTTGACAGCCGTAGGTTATTATTTAAACCCTGCTTTTAATAAATCAGAAGCCACAGTACCTGCTAAGCATGANGCAAATGTTGTGAGTTTTTTTATTTATACATGTCATTGGGCGATTGATGTTTGCTTCTCTATGCAGTGTTTCATCGCAAAAATATAATACTGGCTACTAAACGAGTAATGGTTATTTATTTTGGTTGTAGGACCGACTTCCTGACCGTGGACTCTGGAGATATCTCAGAAGAAGAAAAGGTGCAGAAGCTGCAGAACCAGTTTCAACCTGAGACCTGAATACGACCTTGAAAATATTAATCTGCTCAATATTGTCATGAAGCACATAATGTGCCAAATAGTTCATTCCCGCTAGTACTTATTAAATTTGTTTGTGTATAATACATCGAACATTAACATTTTTATGCTACGTAACATTTGTGTATATAGATAGGCCTACTTGTATATGGCTATGGGTATCCTAATTAATACAAATTAGTATACAATGTGAGTAAGTAGCATTTATCTAAGAGTATAATATCATTTGTATTGAGGTTGATAAAAATAGAAAAAATACTTCTAGTGCACAGTGTCGCTTAATATGGCTCGTAGTTGCTCGGCTACAAGTTTTAACTTTGAAGTTCATACGAGAAAGAGCAGAATTAAAGATACAATTCTGAACTAAAGTGTGAAATAAAAGAGATTTAGAAAATTTTAAAATGTGTAATACTGTTATCTATGCTCACTCCGGCTATGCTATTGAGATTACCGAATGTCCTGTATTTGCTTTACTAGTACAGTGTGCATATGTTAAATAAGAATCTTAATTGTTTACAGACAAAATATATTAATCTTTATTGATAAAACACAGACGAATGAAGCACTTACTAAACACACGACGTTTGGTAAACTTGATATCATACTTGGTGACATTATTGGCACACGCCTTTTTTGGTGTACACGTTTTTCAAGAATTGTCTACANTGCAAAGTCTATTATACCTAGGTTTTTAATAATTCCTGCTTTATTTTATATATGCTGCNTAAATGGAAGGGCAATTCAGCACAAGGGAGACATTAAGGCTCTTTTGCGCACCCATAATATGCATTACACATGCCAAACGTGAATATTGTAAATGCTTGGCATATATCTATATTCCAACAGTGTTTAATTCTAACTGATACACGTGCCGTACTTATTTTCTACACACTCTGTGATTTCGATATACGGAATCGGTGCACATTACGCCACTTAAAATTCTCCCTAAGCTCCACCGGGTCTTGAAGAACGCTAAGTAGGTAGGCTTTACTATAGGTACTTTTTTAACTTTTGGCTTTCAGAAACGTCTTAAATATGTTGTATATATTTTTGTTGTTTTTAAAACTTTAAGACATTGTTGTACTGTCTAAGTAAAAAAGAAGGCCCAATACACTACAATAATGTCACCGAAATGGCATAATTTGTTCACAATTACCATACATCCCTGTAATATTTAATAGTGATGTCAATTTTAAAATCTACAACACAAATTTCAGGTATTGTGCTGCGTTGTGGCATAATATTATAGAACTACATTCATGAGATAAACAAAAACTGCGTTTTTTTACAAATCAACANAGCATATCTTTGAAAAACTTAAACTTGCCGATGTTTTACAAGTGTGTTATTCATTAGACAATAAAGATAGTGAAGACATTACCAAGTCAAAAATAAAAAGGTTTTGCTCTCAGATCNGAAAAATGTTTACATGTTATATCACTATACAAACGTTTTGTTATGTGCAGGAATAATTTTGGAGTAAGCTTTGTCTACCGGTAGCTGAAATTATAATAGTATCTTTAAACTCAAAAAGAAATAGTTATATAGAAACTGTAAACGTCTTGAGATTTGGGCCAAGTTCAAAGAGTCACGCGTGATTCTTACTCTATGTTTTATAAAACATATATAGTTTTAATAACATGCAGGTTGTATCTAGATCATATTTTCATCTTTGAAAGGCTTAAATACTATTTATTAAAATAGCAAAAAAAACGGCAAGTTTAGCCTGACATAGCATTGTTACAGCATTTCGACGTAAATTCCAGATGTAGCATGATAAATGTTCCACCTACAGGGTGTTACAGAATGATTATGCCATACTGAGGAAGCGTTGTTCTACGGACCAAGATGGGAATAAATGTCGTATAAACATAGTTAAGAAAATGTCTCCTTTGGTGACAAAGGGCGCTCAAAGTTTTGTAATAATCCTATAAATGTTTTCGGTTTAATGAACAAGAAACAATNAATATACAAGGTACCTCAAGTACTTAAACATTTAGTTGAACCAAAATACTTAAAGTGTCACACTATTTTTCGATATAATTGCCCTCTTTTTTTAGGCACTTGTCCAACCAGGAAATCCACGTATCAAACCTTCGTCGGTAGAACGTGGGATCTTGCTCTCTTAGCCAATTTTTCACCTCATTATCCGAGTGGAATCGCTTGCCACGAAGGTGATTTATAATCACTGGAAACAGATGGAAGCCCAAAGATGACAGATCAGGGNTGTAGGCTGGGTGATTAATCAATTACCAGATCATTTGTCCAATATGTCCACTGTGGCAAGAGCAGTGTGTGNTCGGGCATTGTCATGCAACAATAGTACTCCCTTGGCGGACATTTGAGGCCTTTTGCATTGAACAGCTTTCTTCAGTTTCTCAAACATGATCGTCATGATTTGTTCCAGGTGTGGTCGATGTTTTGATTTTTTGTATCGGGCTATGCAGGCTGTTTCCACAACGTGGATTGATCGTTTGTTTCAGNACTGTAGTGGAATATCTCTGTTTCATCCAAAGTTATGATTNTCTCCAAAAAATCCTCACCATTTTCATTCAAACATAAGGGATGCACCCATGCGGTTTTTCTTGTGGTCGTCACAGTCAGTTGTCCAGGAACCCACCTGCTACACACTTGTCGGTACCATTATTGGTCTTGAAAAACATTCCAGATTGTGCCATGTGGAATAGTAAACTTTATATCTAAATCTTTAACTTTCACACAACGATCANCTTGCAATATCTCCTCAATTGGAACGACATGATCCGCTGACTTGGAAAGACGACTACTCCTTTGTTCGTCCGTTACAATAACTAGACGGCCACTTAATTCACGATACCATTTTCGCACATGTTGTAGTACAGTTATCATGTTCGGGCCATAAACGTCTTTAGGTTGACGGTAAATTTCAATTGGTGAAGTTCCTTTATCCCACAAAAACCGAATAACTGCTCGCACCTCTGCAGCGATCCATTCACTCAGAACAGTAGGCATGTGGAGGTTAGGAAAATGGTTGAACTAGGGTTTGATTAGTGGGTCNACCTATCTATCAATGTTCGAACTACGTTGTAAGAGAANAGCGATCTCATTGCAAGCAATAATTCGTTTGTAGTTAAATAGGGAACCTTACTTTTAGACTTTCCTGAATATCAGCACATTCCATGATTTAAAATAATACGGTTATGTTCAAAAGAGGGTTAAGCCTTTTCAATATCGCAGTAGAAATAGCGGTATATGACAGTATAATCACTATATTGATTCTTTAAATGCGATGATGAAGTATTTCAGGTTATCAGAAAAAATAATACNTATGTATCCAAAAATCAGCAACATATTTTGTTTAATCTCATTTTAATTTATAGTGTAAATTATAACTCCATTTAAATGTTTTGCCTTATTTTAACAAATTAAATACTTTCTACTTTAGCTTGTAGTTCCACTTTTACAAGCCACGTAATT
Source organism: Machilis hrabei (assembly GCA_003456935.1). Lineage (NCBI taxonomy): Eukaryota > Metazoa > Arthropoda > Insecta > Archaeognatha > Machilidae > Machilis > Machilis hrabei. The sequence continues at coordinate 7,442 of KZ879215.1, forward strand.
ACAGACTTATCTTGCTAATAAACCATGCCTGTGTATGGATTACCGATACTATGTTTCCGAGCTTGTTAAGCTTGCCTTAAATCCTTGACCTAGGGAAGCTGTTTACTCACTGTCAGAAGGAGGAATGGGAACTTTGTTGAATCATTATTGATTTCAGCCCAGTCACCCACGTAAAAACGCTAATATCAGTTTCATTATATCAGATCAATTCGAGAGTTTTAATAATGGCTGTTTTTTTTTTATTTTATACGTTACGTTTCTTATTTGAAGTCCTAAAATAAACCTGCTTTGGAATCTTTTAATTTTTCTTGGACTGGTTGCTATTTTCTGTCGTCATAAGATTAAAACTTTAAATATTGACGTGTTTGAATCACTACCATCTAAATGTAGAACAGTTAAGTATATTAAAGACGTGAATAAAAAGAATAAATACTAAAAAACAGGTTCAAGAATCTTGGAAGTTACGATAGTAAATAACTGACAAACACTGTTGAAGAGCTCATTTTATTGCGTATTACTCTAATAACCTTATTTTAGATTGCTTTTTTCTTAGGCTCTTAGCTCATTTTAAATATTTTCTCTTTTTATTACGTAACTCTTTACAAGTATGTACTGGTAAACAAATAACATGGCTTTACCAATTTTAGGCAATGTTCTCAAAATTGTATAGCCCTCTTTGTGATGTTTTCCAATTCATTGTTTTGCAAACCATTTATACCGTGCAATAGGTTTATAATTATTTCCAAAAATTAGGCCATGTTCTACACAAATATAAAATAATTTATTAGAAATGGAGATGGNTAGGATAAACTCGTCTAATTCCGTGGTAATAAGCATATTCACTTATAGCTTTAAAATGTGATCTTATAAACTGTTCTATTGAGTGTAAATTCATGCTAAAACTGTATGAGATATTTTGTAATGAGTGAAGAGTGCGACCGTGTGATTTTTCTTTTGTATGCTTTATCCTCCTATATCGGAATGCAATTAAAATGACGTTTTTAAAAACGATTTATTTCTTTTAATTATTTTTAAAATTGAAATACATTTCGCAGGTTTAGCAATAAAACAAGAAATGTGAAATAAAAAACTTGGCTCTGACTATAAAAACAGACAAGGAGGTCGCTCGCATCATCTTATCATTCAAACTACTTTCATATGACTGCTTGTATAATAACAACCCACAGTTGTATTAGTTTTGTNCAAAATAGTAAAGAACTGCATCTGAATTTCAAATATTTGCATGACACTCTGCTCAGTTCCGTGACGCTAAGGTTTTGTAAGTTGAATAAAGTAACTTAATTTGATTCACATACNTATTCAAAGTCCCCNAAAAAATCCGAATATTTTATATACATATAAAATTGCTTAAAACATGCCACAGGATAATATANCCTCTTGTTAGAAAATTTCTCGCCTCAAATTCCTTAACTAAGGTAAACGATAGCTCATGAGTGTGTCTATCTAACGGCCACACCACCAAAAACCATTTCAACTGCTCTTAATTTCTAGAATGCAGTTGAATANANTACTACTAAATTATATGGTCCATGGAAATAGATGAACTNACCCTGCTCCAAAACTAAGTATGCACGGCTTCCATGTCCTTTTACTGAACCATTGGCGTATAATTATAATTATTTAAAAAATGCAATTATACAAAAGCAAACCTTTCAACTGTTTCTAGACATAAAATTCTAACTTAAATTTGTGAAACATCTTAAGAGATAGAATATATAGTTGGAAATACAATGCTAACTTTTAAACTTAGAATTTTTTTTCCAAATTCTAAATGCTATGCTGCAAGTTTTATAAAATTCTTCAAACCGTTCGTAAATTATATGCGTTATACAATAACTGAATATTTATCTATTTTTTGAAGTTCTGATTTGCTCATTGCTGGATCATAATCTCTCTTAAAAATTGAAATAAAACAATTTAATTAAAATCGGTTAAACAGTTCAGAAGTTGTTCATATTCTACAGTTTAACTTTTTAATATTTTGAGAATAAATTTCCATAAGAAAATTTCCCTCAAACGGAAATGAAAAATACAAATACTTTTCATTACACAAACTGTAACCACATGACTCGAGNTATTTAACAACATTGCATTGAGTATTCGACACATTTTATCTGGTTGCAGGATCTGTTAAACTCTAATACTGACATTAATTTGAGTTTTACGTCCTAAATCCCATCAATACTAAATTACGTTTGCATAGCTTTTATTACATAAAAATAGAAAAATATATCACTATTTTTAGTAATTGTAGCAACACTGTTTCAATTTGAAAATGAAAGTTAAAGTATTTTTTCTGAGTTTGGCTCCTCCGAAGACCCAAGTAATAAGTTTTTTCTCTAGAAATAATTTCACAAAAAAGTAGTGGCAGTATTGTGTAAAATGTAGCTACAGTGTTTCCAGTTGGAGATGATGTGATACGATACAGTAATCTTGTTATTTTTTTCTTAAACGAAAAAATAAATGATGTTAGCATTGTATTTTGGTAGGCAATTTGTAACCCTATTTAACAATAATTATGAACTCATCTCCCGTTTATAAGATGTTTAATAGGTAGTGCTGCGAATATTAATCTTATCAGTATTATTTTAAAGTTACATTTTCAAATTTCTTGCCTTTATTTGTTTGTGGTTTGAACTCGTTGTAATATCACTGTTGTAAACAAACTCTTTCAATTAACGTCTACCGACAGATTGGCTTAATGGTAGATAAATCGCCTCCTGATCGGAAAGTTCTGGGTTTCAATTCCGGGGCTAACTCCTAGCCCTGAGTTTAAAGNTATACGAGTCTCTCTGTAAGGAACTCCACACTAAGATATATCGTGGGCGTCNTCTGGGAGNGACGTTAAAGTGAGTTCCCATCGATAAGTGTTCGATGTAAAATAACCTACCAACGCCTATGTGTCCAGTGAGTGGCAAAGAGTCGTTATAACGGGGATGATGTCTCCATTAGACCATAGAAGTCAGAACCGTTGGACAATAAACTCAAATAATCAATTAACCTCTCAACCTCTACATTACAGAGTGTCGTAGTCTCAAAGGTGTATGGAGTTGCCTGATNTATTCTTCTGATAATACTCTTTTCTATACACGGAAAAAAATAGTTAGTTGCTCCAACCAGCTTGCAGGGTTGATTTTGGTTTTACCCAGTAGCTGGTTGAAACAACCATCTCATAGTGTAGTCAAATATGCAGTCAGTTCCAGTAACGTACCAAATGGTCACACTGTCCAATCGCATGGTTGTCGCAAACTGTTCATAACCAACTACCAAATTGAGTGGTCACTGCAACTAGCCGTTTTTCTCCATGTATGATCACTTTGTTTTCAACTTTTATTTTTCAATTTCCTGTCTCTCAAATTCGCTTGATGAGCGTGGCTTCTTGAAACGTTAAAGTTTAAAATGCTTCCTGTTGCTTTAAATACTTTAAAAGCAGTTTTTCCTATAGGCTATTGATAACTTTAATTTGCCAAATTTTGCTCGTTTGAGATTGGCTATATTTACAAAGGTGTAGTTTTCAGCTATAAATATAAAAAAATTGGTCGTGTTACGATACATAAACCGATATAAAACACATTCTAATCACTCTGCATTTGAAATTTGTCGTTAAAATCCATTTTTGTAAGTCTAATTATTTTTACTGTACGTATTTAAGGCATTTTATTTTATTTTTGCAAATATGTGTCGCTTAATNTGTTCTAAAATCGACTTGGCACACATATAAGAAGTTGACTTGCCTCGGCGTTAGCAAATTGATACATTTTTGGTCTAATTAAAGGTTGAAAATATGACTACAGATCTATTATAATGTAATATGTACCCGTTTCGTGTATGTTTAAAACTGTTAATATACTTTAAGGACCATTTGGAGTAATTGCGCGTTTTTCGTTTTCACAACAACCTACTTGATAACTCGAAAAATNAATTAGACAATCTGTCTTCTGTACGTAACTCGAATAGTTTTGTCTGTGTTGAATACATCATCTTTGATTTTACAATTAACGTTTTGGCCCCACTTCTGTCCCTTTCGCAAATAATTCTGTCTAACTTGATACCAGTGCTTCTGGATCTGAAGTACAAGATAACTAAACGAATGATTACGTAGCAACTTAAACACTTTGATGTAATGTTATAGTTTTCTATTTTACGTCAAACTGAACAGATTTTTTCTTAATAATGTACTCGTATCAAAGGGGTGCCATCAGATTTTTTGTTTCAACTTGCACAGTTTTCATTTTGATAACCCACCTTTTCGCTCAACTTTTTTTTATTTATATAGTATGCAAAGAACTATGTAAAGTGTCGTGCGGTTGCACTAAAATATTAAATTTAAAAAGTTCAAGGTCATAAGAATATCAATTAAAAGACATATGTCCACAAGTATAAGATGTTTTAGTTGAATATAACGCACTTACCGTTCGTTAGGATATTGGCTCACTTGCAAATTTAAAACGTACCTGTAATGTCACCTCCTTTATAATACCTAACCACCCCTTTTTTTTTGGATGACCTTTGGCAACCTCTGACAAGAAAGTTAAGTTTTAAATTTCAGTTGTTAATCGGTCTTTTATTGCATTGTGAGGAGGATGTAGTATCTATATAAAATGTCAAAACTGAGGAAGTCCATAAATACATAATTACTGAAATAACTTCCCATTTTAAACTGTTGTCTAGTAAATCGTGACATTTTACAATTGTTTTTTTATTTCATTTTAACCACGCCTTCAAAGCCATAGTGAAAACCTCTAATATAAATATCAGGAACATCCAGGCTGCTGAATAGCACTTTTACTTTAGTAAAATATGAAAGTTAAAATCAAGTTCTGAATCTTTTGTTTGACGTATATGAGTTTAGTTACCAAAAGTTTAGGAATTCGTTATATTTTATAATTTTACAACGCTTTCACATTTTCGCCAGTTTCAGTAATAACAACTTGTTCTCTGTTTCATGAATTGTAGATTAGTTCTTGATTGAAACAAATGAGAAGTTCCGGGTTATTCCAATTTATAACGATGTTTAATTTGGGCCTGTCTAAATTACTTAATTCAAGAGAGTAGAACAAATTCTTATGTTTAAGTGAAAGGATCGTGATACTTTAACAAAAGTTTCTTTTCGGTAATTCAGAATGAAGAAAATATTGGCATAGAACATATTATTATTTACGTTCGTACCTTTTTTGTGTTATTCTATTTTCACCATCTGTTTTGCTATGTAAATACTANAAGCTGTATTTTTTGTAACGTTTTTGGAATTTATATTTGACACCCTTATTATTAGTGTAAAAAGCTAACACACTGTGTAACTCAAGCTTGGAAAACACAACTGAGAGCTAATGTTGTACGTAACACAGTATGACTCTGCAACATCATTAATCTATTTATTGATAAATACACACTGACTGCAGTAATGAATAATGTGCCGATTCGGTGTCAAGCATACATTATCTGTTGTGGAGCCTAATTGNCAGATATACATTAAAAAAATAAACGGTGTTGTGGGAAACCACAAAGTCTTATCTGTGTTCTGAACATAGCATTTACGTTGTTCATTAACTTTTTACGGTTCTTATAAACGACTCAGATGTAAATGCCACTCCGTGTATTTAGGAAAAACTAGACCTCAATGAATGGTGGCATTTTTTATAACATTCATAGGTAGCCAAAGCAACTAAAGTATCGAATGAAATGTATATAGACTGCTTAAGTAATGGTTTGTCCGGTCATATCTCTTTGGTTCCAAGATCTTTCAAAATAGCTGAACCAGGGCCGCGATCATGGTTCTGGCGCTAACGATAGCGACCGGGCGCTTATTAACGCCGAGGGTCGCTTGTAAGCGCCGGTGTTAACNTNANATGCGATCATGGTTCTGGCGCTACTTATCGACTGACGTTACAACGAGGAGTTTGAGACGGTCGCTATCAGAAAGCGAACTTCTAATATACCAAAGGGACTCNCGGTCGTTAACTTAGCGACCAAGGGTCGCTAAGTCGAGTTAGCGACCGTCGTTATCTATAGCGCCAGAACCATGATCGCGCCCCAGAGGATTGATCGTATGACAGTCTAGTCATTTTGCTGACGTTTGGAAAATTCATATAGTTTTTCTTCTTACAATATTTCATATGCTACATGTATAAAAAACTAAGGTTACTGAACACATGCTAATACAAATGATAACTCGTATAGTCTTTCTTCTGACTTAAAAATTCCTATTACAAGGTATGGTGCAAAATTAAACAGACTAAAAGAAACTAAATCCCTTTCACATTTGAGAAAATAGTTTATTCGTTCTGAACTTTTTGTTAATCTAAAAATGGTGTATACTTATTTTATCAAGGCTTTTTAAGGAATGTGATTCTTCAAGTGCAAAATATTTTTATAACTACCGTGGTCAACAACACTGACTTCGTTTTTAAGAAGATACATTTCAAATTAGTTGAACATGAATATTTGAAAGGACTGTCTCAGCAGTTTGTTGTAGATTTGGGTAGACTGGATAACGAATAAACAAATTATACGGCACAAATAACCCTACTTTTGGACAACCAACAATTTCTGAGAGATTTGTTTAACTTTTCGTTTAATGCGTGATTGAAGACTCACTTATTTTGGTCATAAACATTTTGTGAAATTTTATTCCTCTACTGCAGCGGGACATCCTTACACTACACCAATACACAAGGTTTATAATTTTAATGAAAGTGTACTGACTGTTTGAGTTTTTGGTATTTTGTTCTGACAGCCACTGTCTAACGGATACTCAGTCTGCAACACAAGGACAGTTTACGATGCTTTCTACTCATTCAAGACATAACCAGCGCTGGTTCTTTCACATCGAACACTTACGTTAGTGCTATCAATCAGTCCCATCCAGAGCTTGATGAATAAACATCGTAAGTCAACAGTTTGCTTAGAAAGTTCAGTTTTGAGTTACACCTTTTTTCAATATTTTGGGAAGTACTTGTGGTTACTATTGTGTACTTTTATAAAAAATGATTATTTTTGTTTCATTTGAATATGTTGGTTTCTCACTTCAATTGAAAGATCTTTAAAAAATACCTGAATAAAATGCTGTAAAATTGTTAATAAGGCGGTACTAAAATATAAATCGACCATGAATTTGTACTGATTTGTCATTCCAACAGCTGCTGAAGACATGTTCTTCTAGCACAACAGAACGGTGAATACTGAACAAACGCATCACCTGCGCGGGTGAGCGGAAACACAAATAATGTTGTGTTTCAAGAAACACCTGCAAGAGTTGGGGTATTGGGGTAGAGTTAACTCACACGCCCCGCACCTACGTCAGCCACCTCAGTGCATTTCCATTGTCTTGTAACGTGTCAAACTCACCTGCGGTTGGATGGCACGCCCGATCGCGCGTGCTGTTTAAATTTCTACTCCTCACCCCCAATAAACTCATGGCAAGACGTCGGCCACGGGGTTTGAACCCGGGAGTTCCCGATCACGAGGCGAACAGTCTACCATTAAGCCAATCTGCCGGACTAAAGATAATTTAAATGATGACAAAATGTTGTATCATTGCTAACGGTGTAATTACGTTATACAATGTATTCAAAAAAGAAGACTTGGATCAAATACAAAAAAAATGATACTTAAAAATATGTTAATGTTCTCACAGTGTTATCCTGTCGTTTTACAGTTAACTTGATCAGAAAAAGAATATGGTCTTATTATGCTCGATATGCGAAATAAGGTAAAGTGTAACATCACTTGATTTTTTTAATGGGGAACAACATATACCATATAATATATTTTATTAGTCTTTCATACTTGCAAAGTGTAGTTCAGTTGAAAGAGGAGTATACGACTGTTTTAATGTAATCACTATTCAAATAATATGATTGATAATAATAAATGGCTATTGTACGTGTGACTTAACTACAAGTTGGTATTAAACCTTTTATTTGATTTTCCTAAAAATCTTGTATATATATCCAGATACACACACATATGTATATTTCTACGTGTTCTTTGATCTCTTTCCGTATTCGCAAATATGGTATCTACACTTTTTCAATCCATGTAAAATTGGACACTTTTTCAGACGTTTTGTAAAATTGAAGAGATATACACGTCTCAGGAACGAAACGTCCTTATAAACCGTGATAAAACTATTGGTGCTATATTGAAACACTTTGAATTTATTATTATAAGTAACTATATTTTCATTTGACGTAAGCAGATACAACTGATGTAACTACGTATTTCTTATGGAATTGTTACAAAGCTCAAAACTCAATTTATAACGAGTTGGACTGCGTAGGGCTGTGTGTATCAGCTTTACTGTAAGTATATAATTAATTATTTTTTAACCCAAAACGTGGGTTGAATTACATATTTTTTATATTAACCCCTTGTGTCTTTTCATTGGTAGTAATCGTTTCCTAACATTAGATTTTTCAGTAAATCTGTGCAATGTAATCCACCTTAAAA
>KZ879216.1:3008-15278 GCA_003456935.1 Machilis hrabei
TTTGTCAAGTCTATGCCAGTCAGATATTCTGCAGGTCCAAGTTCTTTAGTCCCTTTTCTAGAAAAGCTGTTGTATTTTGGATTATGAAGAACAGGAGATTTTTCTAATTGGTATGCATTTTTTTTAATATCCCCATGCTACCAAAAGTGGCTCCTAGAGTCTAATGTTTTGGGAAGGTGGTGACGATGTGTGATGGTTAACATTTAACAACATAACTTCACCAGATGGGTTTTTGAAGGATGATAAACAACACTTATATTGATCAGCGGGGGTGAAGGGATATAATAAACATCAAGATGAAGGACATTCACGATTTTTCTGCTTTGGGAGCAGTTGACTAACCACTGTTAACTTTTGGGATGAACATTTGAGGATGAGCATATGGAAATGGGAGAGAGGTATTGCAATTGTATGAAGAAATTATTCCTTTCAGAAGGACCTCGTATCTGTAAATTGACGGACATAGGCGTAGTGAAGCTTTTTTGTAGAAGATAACTAAGTGGGAGGATTAGAATGGAAAATAAAGTACAGTACAATATTTAAATACAACCTCCGTTCAAAAAGTTCAGTGAATGACCTTCGCACGCTGGTAAAAGTTGATACGCGCAGTACAGTGTGCAAGCAACTCGTGCAGCTGTATGTGCGTAGTTGTTTAGACAAGCAGTGTTTCGTTCGGATATTTTGTTTTGTTACGCGTAAGTTGGAAGTGCAGCATAGTGCAGTGGCTTTGTAAAAAACAAAAACATGGATNAANGTGTCAATATGCGATTTTGTTTTAAGCTCGGAAAGTCAGCAAAAGATTGTCATCAAATGCTTTTAGCGGTGTCTGGGCAAGATACTGTATCTTTGAAGTGTGTGTACGAGTGGTATCGACGTTTTCGTGAAGTCCGTGACAGCGTGGAAGACCTCCAACGCAGTGAAAGACCCGTTACTGCGAGCGATGAGGATCACATTCAAAAATTGCAGGACCTGTTAGTCAAAGTCCATCGACAGACAGTGCGAATGTTAGCGGAGGAGATTGCAGTTAGTGTTGGCACGGCGTTTGCAATTTTGACAGAAATTGGGTAAACGTAAATTTTGCTCGCGTCTAGTGCAGAACAAAAACAAGAACGTTTAAACGCATGGGGGGAATTCATTGACATTGTAGATAATGACCCCACTTTCCTTAATCGTATTGTTACTGGCGATGAGAGTTGGTGTGTCAGGTACGACCCTCGAATCAAAGAGGCAGAGCATGGAGTGGCGGGGTGTGGGCTCGCCGAAGTCTGAAAAAAGTCCGAAGCGAAAAATCTCGCATAAAGACAATGCTCATTTGTTTTTTTTATGCTGCAGGCATAATTCATAAGGAATTTTTGCCCGAAGGAAGCACATTCAATGGGCCTAAGTACGTTGAAATTTTGGATCGCCTTGTGAAACGGATACGGCAAGTGAGGCCTCAGTATGCAGTAAAGGGCTCGTGGTTCCTACTCCACGATAACGCGCGACCACATAAGGCCATCGTTGTACGCCAGTTTCTAGCCATAAAGGGGATTGTGTCACTTGCTCACTCCCCCCCTACTCTCCTGATCTGGCACCCGCGGATTACTTCCCGTTTCCGTTACTGAAGAGAGCCTTGAAAGGACAAAGATTTTCGACGATTGAGGGGATTCAACAAAACGTGACCGCCGAACTGAGTGTATCCCAAAAGATGCCTTCTCGTGTAGTTTCAGTGCCTTGTACACACGTTGTCAAACGTGCATAACATCGGATGGTGATTACTTTGAAGGACAGTGAACCTTGTGTGCCGATATGTGTGAATACCTTTCGCAAAATATATGTTTCACCGAACTTTTTGAATAGAGGTTGTATTTTATATGATATTTTTAATTAAATGTAAGTCCTTATTGCATTACATATGGCAGTATTTGCTTGTAATTTGAATGAAAATAATAATTAATCAAATGTACTGTTTTCATGATGCAATTCTTATTCAGAAATTAAAAAAAACATTATATTTATGCACTATTTATATCCCGACTGTTAGGGAACGGAAGACTACACTTTTTTTGTATGTATGTAAGCGTACACATGGTTAGGAAGTTTAGTAGCAATTGAAATTAGCACAGTTTTATTTTGTCACGGAATTATTTTTTAGAGTATTGAAGAATACAGTGAAACACCTATTAATATGCATTGTGTTCTGTTCTCATTCAGGTTTAGTGTACACTAATAAATTGGTTTTGCATAGAACTGCTTTCAGCTCTTCACTATACCAAGATGACTGACAGAAGTGATGCATTAAACGTTAATTTGCTGTATCCCTGTTCTGATTTTCATTCCTTTGCATTTCCAGATTCAGCTTCGCCAGCATTTGGAAGCAAGGCAGGAAAACGCCAGAATGATGGGAAAACCCAATATCAGATGCCCAAGAAACAGAAATTCGAAGAACCTAGCAGTTTCTTGTAATCAAAAAATTAAACGGACAACTGAAAAACATTCATCCACATTCTTATTTTTTTTACATAATTGTAAAGATCTGTGTAACTTTGTGCAAAGTAGTGAAGGAAACATTCGGAGTTTGCAATAAAGAAATCGAAGAGTCCATTATACACTCAAAACAAAGTGCAGTTGTAGTGATGAACCGAAATGATTTTTTATCATTCCAGACAAAAGTATGTTTGGAACTAGGTGTTCTGCTGCTCCTCTTGTATGTGCATATCAAGCACTATGATCCTTGTATAAACAGATCAGATGTGAAACTGTAAAAGAAACTTGTAGATGTTTAAAAATAAAAAAAAATGGTTTTAATAAGTAGTTCAAGAAAATATATCCAGCTTTGGTGATGAGATGAATGATGTGTGTGTAGTCAGTAAATTTGGGAATAAAAAGAAGTCACAGCGCACCAAATCTGGGGAATGGGATGTTAGGGTACCACTGCCAAGTTATTTGCCAAAAAATGACGAATATTGAGAGTGGTGTGTGCAGGTGTGTTGTTGTGGTGGAGCAGCCAGTTCTTGTTTGGTAGCATTTTTCTGTGGGGGCGATGCAGGACTCGCATTGACTGTTGCTTCATCTCTGGGTCGTAGGCGTAGACTCAGCTTTCTTCGCCCGTTATGATATTGGAGAGGAAGTTTGGGTCAGTCACAGCTTGGTCTTTCCCCTCTGAGTAAAAATCAAGTCAGTGCTGCTTCTGGTCCACTGGTAGGAGCGGAGGCACGAACTTTGCTGCAATCTTGCAAAAGTATGTGGCAGATTCCATGACTAATCCCGACGATACAAAGATGGTGTCAGTGTTTCTCCAAAAAGCTTGGTGCGTGGTTTGGGGAAATTTATCTGTTTTCCAGCTTTATACTGACTGACGGTCGACCAGGACACTCATTGTCATCGTCCTATCCCCTTTGAACTGTAAAAACCACTTGAAAGTTTGTGTACGCCCCATAGCCTGAACTCCGAAAGCAGTCTTCAACATTTGATAGGTTTTGCCGATGTTAAAATAAAACTTGATCCATGCACCTTACTCGTGAAAATTTGTTAATTTGCAAATCCCAAAAACCATGTGGCACGAACTTTTGTCGATGTGAGTGACAGATGTTCACAGCAAGCTGGCTGCTTTCAAACTGACCCACTGCATATGTTGTACTGCACAAGCAGCAGGTGGTAGTACTATGCCCCTCTCATGCGGGAGAACATCAGTCCGGGAATTTATTGACTACCCTCGTACATGTATGTATACAGTGTGATTTCAAAATGTGAATCAAAATTTTGGGTGGTAATAGCTCTTTCAGAAAGGATGAAAACTAATCTTAACATGGGAAGGTAAGCATTATGTAACTGATAAAAACAAAATGCTCACTACACAATACTGTAGCAAGTCATTTTTTATTTCACAACTATGTATAATACTGTCATTTATTAGATAGTATTTCCATTCTTTTGTATGGTAGATACATTCATTTCATGGCAATATAGGTCTGTAACAAAGAATCGCTTTGTGTTCTGTCGTGCAAGGAATTGCTTGCTCAGCAACGTAGGATAACTCGGAAGTGATGCAATTCCGGACCCATGTTCATGCGTTTTTCATACTTAAGGCACCCAAAATTTTGCCACACATTTCCCAATCATCCTGTGTGAGCATGCCTAAAGGAAGTGTAACAAGCTAATAACTGCAGAACCACTCGACTGATCAATAGCTTGTATGGGGGGAGGGGCTTCGTAAAAGCGTAAAAATATGTATCACTCCACCTGAATTATAGAGGAAAAGGACCCCCTACAAAAAATTACTGTTTGGGGTTTTCTCACCAAAAAATAAGTGAGTTTGGTCTACACATTTTGTTTTATGACCCATCTGTCAAAACATGTGAGCATTTGAATCTGTAGCTTCAGAGGTACGNAGTGGGAAAAATTTAAGGTATATAAATAAATGTTAATCATTTTGTCTTTTTTTATTTATCCTAATAACATTATGTCATAACTGTTTCAAGCATTTCAGGGGTAACTTATCGCGTCTCATTTATTATTTGCTTTATGTGCTCTGTCGTAGTATGTAATTGAAAGATAACTTTGTCTCAGGAGCGTTGGTTATGCTGACTGTTAAACATTTCTCAAAGAACTTTGTCTTCCTATTATTAGTCCTCAAATTTACTCACTCAATGTGGGGATCAAAGCCAGAACCTTGAGCACCAATTTGCCTAGCACAACAGAATGTGCAAGATACCACTCTGCCAACCAGCCACATCTAAAATGGTGGTACCAGTTGGCCGGTGATACCATATGCATGGCTGCTGGGACCTACTATGTGACTACTTGCTCAAATACTCCTAACCATAGAGGATATTAGATAGTTGAGTTTTTGCCGAATGTCCTGGGTTCGAACCCTGTTTGAGGTACTGGTACCTGTTGCATAACCTGAACTATCATCTGATTCCACCTCCAAATCGTCCTCACTATCAGAAATATTGTCAAGATTCTTAACTAGTATCTGACAATAATTCGCTCTCATCATCTGTGACACTTATCACTTTTATCTAATAAAACCTGTATTTCATCGTCTTTTAAATATGTAGCACGCTTTCTTGATGCCATTTCTCCACCACTGTTTACCTTTACAGTCATTTTTGAAACATCATATATAATTGGCTGTTAGAAAATACATCTCTCCAATCAGTCTCTTTGAAATGAAATGAATAACTTCAATGCTCATTCATGATCCAAAGACGTGTTCAAACTCCAAAAATAGAAAGGCAAGCATCACAAAAAAGGTGATAACATGCCAAAAGCAGGGAAACGGTTAATCAGTCGACATCAATGAGCAATTAGGGTTTTTCCTTTGTGTCGGCGAGATTTGAAGTCTTTGATTTACTAATTCTTATTTGTTTACAACCAATAATTCTATTTAATTGAGAACAAAGTTAACTTGGTCAATACATTTCTGATCTCACACGATTCTGCAAGGTCGAAGCAATCCGATACTTGATAATATGTAAGCAGTTTATTCCTGCTCTAGCATTAGCAAGCAATGTACTTTCAACAGTTACTATTATATAATTACTATTAGTAATAATCAAATGAATGAACCTCACTTGAACTGTAGCTAACAGTGATATTTTTTTAAACATAATCAAATACACAGATAGGATGCAGGGTATATTAAAGTAAAGATAATATGATTTCAAGCAATATATTCAAACCACATAAATCCACAATCTGACTATTAATTATCTTTGAAATAGGATTTGAGGATGGATAGAAGTTATCAATGCACTGCAAATACTCCTATGTATTTAATCCCTTTTGCTCTTAAATACTTTTCTTGCAATCAGATATTTTTCTATTGAGCAAAATTATAAAATCAAAACTGTCGTATGCCAACAAAATGTATCGAACAAACACTATGTTTGATTGCAAATGAAAAGAAGTTTGTTATACAAATGTAAATAAACACAAAATACCTCACGTTGGCCTGTTCTGATTTGCTTGGATCAATGTCTTAACTTTAGGATGACACGACCACCTACTGTGTAGTCTTGTCTACCCAAAGTTATAAATCAGACTCTATCAAAAGCTGACCACTACTTCAGCTCACCTTTGCCAAGCTTCACTTGTGCAAAATCATTACTATTTTGTTGACACTCAAATTCAATAATTAAACAGTCATCACTTATAATAAATATCTCGTGTGGCATGTCAGCTACATGCACATGTCTACTTTTGTTTCACCTTCATAATGCTTTACACAAACTCGTTGACATTGGCAGCATAATGAGCTACAAACTTTATTGGTCATTATCTCTAACCTGATTGCAATAGAATGCACTTTCACAAGGCTATGTTCATTTATGGTTTGAACAATATATTCAAAGATCCATTTCATAAAAATGTAATAAAATATATAAACAAACTAGAAATAGGATAACTATTTCTTATAACTAATAATAGGAGAATAATGCTCTTGGAGTAATAACTTTGTATTTCACATAACCTCTAAAAAAAAGTCAACTAGTGTCAAACCAAGAGATCAACGTGACTTATCACGACCAATCCACCTCTCATTGAATATTGATTCAACAAAGCAGGTGTAAGTCTTGCATAATGTGGTAGTGTGCCATATCTCTGTTTTGACATTCATGTGTACCTCTTCCAGGAGTAATGGTAGTAAGTTTCTGTTGGAAGAAATACGGTCCAGTCACACTACCTCTAATGATTCCGCACCACGTATTTTAACTCCGTCGATGCTGAAAAGCTGCAGTCCTCGTCCAATAAAGCATATTAAGCCCACTAAGTTCCCCAGTATTGGTGAATGTTGTTTCATAAGAAATGAAATTTGTTTACAACAAAAATAATTTTCCTCCTTTCCAACACTAATCAATTTATTAAATTTTATATGCTGATGTGTGTTTCTAAAAGTTCTTGACCCAAAATTATGCAATAGGGATAGGAATGCTTTTGTTTAGATTTAGTTGCATTGAAGAACAATTGATTCCTAGAGTTCTTGGGAGATTTCCATTTCCTAACTAGTGAACTGAATGTTATTACAGCAAGAGAATTAGCACTATTATCATCGTTACCTATGATAATGATTTAGTATGGAGGACTTCCTTTCAGAATTCACAATGTTCATGAAGTCTCATTTCTAAACTTAGAAATACCATGTGTGATTTTTCAACATCAGTACTATCTACAAATAAAGTTGCTGCTTCAAATAATGTTTGAGTTTTTTAATTGACAGCCACCAATAAGTATTGTACAAATTCAAATCATAAAAAATAATTCAGAAAAAACTATTTTTTTTTTTGTGGAATCCAAACATAATTTTTAATAGGGAATTTGATTAATAATGTTGGAGTTTCCCCTTTTTCTCCATGTAGGTGGGGGGAGTGACATAATTCTTACTTTGTTATAAAGCCCTCCAAGAGGCATTAATATCAAACAGAACAGTTGAAAAATCGGTAAAGTGGTTCTTGAGTTATAAGCTTGTTGCACGTCATGTGGGCCAAATACAAAAGAAGAAAAGTTATGAGCCTGTTACATTTCCCGTGGCCCAACTACAAAAGAAGACATGAAGTGAAGGATACATGGGGCATGTGGTTCAGTTGCCCTTGAAAGGCTTGAAAGAAGTCAGGATATATTTTTGTTATAAGGTTAAACAAATTTTAAGACGTTAGCGGTTCACATTTTTAACCTTTAATTAAATAACCTAAAATCTTTCCACTTCGTACCTCCAAAGCTATAGATTCAAGTATTAAAATGCTCATGTCTTTTGACAGATTCATTGTACAAAAACCAAAATATTCAGACCAAACTTTTTTTGGTAGTAATTCCAAAATTGTATTTTTTGTTGAGTTCTGTTTAAAATTTTACAGTTGTGCCTCATGTCCCCTATAAATGGGGTTAGGGAGACAATTTTTACGTTTTTATGAAGGCCTCCCCTCCCCCTATGAGCCATTAAATCCAATATAAAAATTTAGAAATCATTCCAAGTGTTGCTGGAGTATTAGGCTTGTTCTACTTCTCCTAGGCCAATCTGTATATGTATGTATACATCATATATATATACATAGTTATATATATGTATATATACATATGTATTCTTATATATATATATATATATATATACAGGATGTTTTAGAACAACACCGACAAACTTTGAGAGGATGTAAGGTGTGCCTAGAAAATCAGTTTGGGATAGGGAATCCATGTTCGGAAACGTCATTTTACAACGCTACAGGGCGTCTCGGTACACCGCATGTTAGGAAATCAAGCCAGCTCAGTGGCCGCTTTGACAAGCGCTTCCCGGTTCACGTTCTGTGCCTCTCATAAGACAAAGAACCTTTGGTGTAGTGGTTATTAGGCACGGCTTGCAACTCGACGGCTTGATATTGATTCTCTTTTTTATATATAGTATATATACTTTGCCTATTGTGGTTGCAGGTGCAGAAGGACATCTTAAAGCAAATCTGGGAGTATTGTCCTTAAAAAAAATATTTTACATTGCAGTGTTAAACGGGGTGACAGAATGTATAGGCCGATCAAATAGTCACCTCCGATCCCTGCACACACATTTACTGAAAATCTTACTTGAAAACCCTTGACAACTCAGTGGGATTCTCCTCCACCCACATGTGGTTGTTATGGGAGTAAAACATCCCCTCCTTTGCGAAGTTGCCTTCATCTGTAAACAGAACAATGTTTGGGAATTGCAGAAGTTGGATACAGCGGTGTGAAGACCACTGGGTGAACTCCAAACGATGGGGAAAATCATCAGCCTTCAACTCTTGCACCTTATGTCGATGAAACAGATGAAGTTCATATTCGTTTTTAATATGTCACACGGACGCTGGTGACCTACCGAGTGCTCGTGGATGGAGCCTCCTCTAATCGAGCAAGCACATCCTCATCCAAGCTACGAGTCCGCACATTCTGCCGCACACCTGCTTCATGTTTGTTTACCTGCCATCACACCAACACGAAAGGAAACGGAAAGAACAGTCGCCCAGTTTCAGGATATAACACGATAAATACCTTTAGAAAGCCAGTTTCCCTCAACCTTTGCATAACAGCTACAAATGTGCTGTAATGTGGAACAACGCTGTCCAGAAATGTATCTTCGTATATCCACGCAGCTTGTCTCCCACTCCCATGGACAGCGCCATATGCTAACACCATGTCTGTTTGCTCAGTCGTTGTGTACTGGTGCATCCTTGGTCAGCTCTGGCTTATGTCGAATGACGGTGATCGTAAACAAGGTGCTGTCCACACAGATCAGAAAGTACACTTCACAAGCACAGATGTCCAGTGCCCTGCCTTTGCTCTGGCACAGTTGCAGAGGTTCTGGTGGGGTTCATGTTGCAAATTTAAAGAGCTAACATAAATTTATGTAAAAAAAATTCAGTACTTGTGTAAAAAGTTCTGTTCTGAAAACGTGTTGAATATTTTGCCGTGAACCTGTTTTGTTACCTGGACAATGACTGCACTAGGCGAAATTTTAAAAAAAATTATAAGGAATAGGTCGAATCGCAAACCGCACCCGGTAACCACTACACCAACAGTTTGTCTTATAAGTGACGCAGCACCTAAATTGAAAAGAGTTTGGCAGGGCGGCCACGGAACTGGCTTGCTTGCCTGCCTAACAGGCAGTGTACCAAGATGCCTTTCATTATGATGACGTTTCCGGACAAGGGTTCCTTTTCTCAAATTGATGCCTTAGGCATCCCGTACGTCCTCTTAAAGTTTGTTGGTGTTGCTCTGAAACACCCTATATATATATATTTAGGTATAACTTATAATGTATATATATATATATATTAAACGTAACCTCGGCTAATTTCGCAGTATTGGGGTAATGCGTTGCTGCACTGCAACAAGTGGAACTTTTTCAACCATCGAGCAAGTTTTTGTCAAGAGGATAAAAGTTTTAACATATTTTAATGATTGCAGCTTCTGTACATACATATGCACAGTGCTTTTTTTTTTTAAATAAAAAAAAAGGTACCGGTACTCAAAGCTTTGTAAATGTTAAGATGTACCTCCACTTCACCCTCTCTCTTTTCCACATGCGCATACACACACACAACCTCTCTTTGCTATTTAATGTTTGATGAACGTTTGTATAACTTAAGATTTAAAAAAAATCAGAATTGAATACTGTTCTGCGAGAAAAGGTGCCGGTGCATACAGTCACAAAAAAGCACTGCCTATGCACACATACAGAAAGTACCATGACTTTTTACAGTTTAAGATAACTCGGCTAATTTCGCAACCATGCTCGGGCAATATCAGAAATGAGTGAGATATTCAATTAAATTAACACACACTCTTTAATTCTGTCAGTTTTGCTTATTAATAGGTAATATTTATAAGTTATTACATAAGATTACAGACTTTTGTGTACTACTCTTCAGGAGGTGCTAGGGCTGACTCCTAGCTTTGAATATAAAGGGTTGTTATCCTATGAATCTGAATGTGAAGCACTCTGTACTCAGGTATGATCGAAGGTGTCTTCCAGGAGGGACGTTAAAACTGGTGTCCCATCGATAAGTGTTTGATGTAAAAGAACCCACCACCGGCTGTGTGTCGAGCGAGTGGTAAAATTCAATCTTCTAGAAGCATCATTACGACATGGATGGTGTCTCCATTAAACCATAAACTAAAAATTTGTGTACTATAAGGTTTTACTATTTGTAAGATTACTGTCAAACACC
Organism: Machilis hrabei; assembly: GCA_003456935.1. Classification (NCBI taxonomy): domain Eukaryota; kingdom Metazoa; phylum Arthropoda; class Insecta; order Archaeognatha; family Machilidae; genus Machilis; species Machilis hrabei. The sequence goes on from KZ879216.1 coordinate 13,685, forward strand.
GTGCAGCGTCAAGCATTCCTTTTTTTTTAGTTCACAAATCAGTCAATGTCACTTATTTTTTACACCCAAGGTACCAAAAATCTGGCATGTATCCCTTAAGACCCTGGCATTTCTCGTGGAACCAAAGACCGCACTGTATACACTGTTCTCTGCAACTGCCGTCGCTGAATGTACCCCCACATGCACACTGATAACTGTTCGGATTGTTCCTGTTTTGTTTTCCGACGCTAGAAGTCAAAGCAAGTCCTGCAGCTATGACATGAAGTTGGTCATTTTTCTTTTTATGAAAGGTAGTAGGCATGGAGAAAAGTGTCTAGTTGTCGTCACCGATAAAAAGCCTAGAATATTGTGCAAGCACTCTTTCGTTACTTATGTTTTTGAGCTGGCGCAAAGAAGGAATAACAGAATTAACATTACTTTTCTCCTGAACGTCTACAGATTTATCTCTGCTGCAAGGTAACTGAATCATCACCATCCTTAACACACTGCTTTGTGTCATGCACCTTGAAAACATTTTCTAGTATGGCATCTCTACAAAATTGCATAATGCCCGTTTTCTTAAATCCAGCACGAATATTGCTCGCTAAATGTACGATGTCAACTACTTGATTGAAAATCTTTTCGAGACTTTGTATCCAGATGATTTTGTGTGTGAATTCACGCTCTTTGTCCAATTGTCGTTTCAATGTCTCAAATATGCTGACATCAAGTGGCTTTAAATTGTGCATCGTGTGTGACAGAAAACAGAAACACCAGGTTATTTTTCTTATGAAACTCAGTCGCCTGTGGCAATATTATGACTACCATATGAATCCATGCTAATCATTACAGGTCTGTCAGGTGTAATGTGCTACACAAAGTGTTCCAAAAATTTAAGAAATGTGTCGTCATTAATCCATCCATTTTTTGACGTATTTACCATCGCTGTTGGATGTGCATCTCGTGTTACTTCTGCAAATACTCTTTAACCTTAAAAATAAAAGTGATGGACCACAATCTCCATTGCAATAACGGTCAACAGAGCTGTTGTTGTTTCTCCACGCTCAGCTGTCGTCTGTTGGTAAACATGTTTGGCTCCTCTAGGAGCAACAACCTTCTCTGGCTTAGATACATAAGTGAATCCCATTTGATCTAAGTTCATCGTAAAACCCATCCAAAGTGTATTTTGTCATAGCTGCAACTCTGTTCACAGATAATTTTTCTGGAACTCTGGAGGGAAAGTCGAAACCTTTTTTTAAAACCCACCCACCAATGCCAATCAGTGTTCTCCCCAAACGGATTGTTCTTAACAATTATGGATGATAGACAAACCCATGCCAATTTCTTGCATTTCCACTGCATACAAAACAAATTTTTGCTCTTCCAGAGGTGTCAAATAAAACTGTCTACCTTTCTTTAATGAGGGCATTTCATTGGGCTAAAGCGTTACCTTTAAGCTGTTTTTTATTAGAGTGTCGTACGGGACATTGTATAACCTATTGGCTTTGAATAAGGTCCATCCTTTCAAAACTCGACAGATGGCAGCGCATACATGTTATTCAACGTAACGTCTCCCGTACGGACCTCTTGTGCCTAACATGCCGAGAAAATACCA
>KZ879228.1:2604-14576 GCA_003456935.1 Machilis hrabei
CAGGAGAAGAGAGGAATATTCAGGAGAGGGTGGGTCAGGAGAAGAGGGTACAACATGCTGGTGGAGGTTACGTAACCGGCTGAGAGGCGGTGCCAGGCTGGTGCGAGTGGTTACGTAATCGGGAGCGAGTGAGAGGTTACGCAATCCTCTTCTGGGAGGATTACGGTGGGAGGTTACGCAATCCTCTGAGCTGAGTGAGTGGGAGGTTGCGCAATCCTCTGGGAGGATTACGGTGGGATTGAGGATTACGCTGGCACCCGTAGCCCCATTTCTTATACTATTCCTGTGTTAAGGGGACAGGTTTTAAAATTAGTGACGAAAAGATGTTTTGCGAAACATTTGTCCCAAATTATAGATCCTGCCAAATTACCGGAAATGAAAATAGAGTTGATACCAGGCGCACAACCCAAACGACACATAGAATACAGATTACCGTATTCACAGACGGAAGAAATAAAAACACAGATTATCTTTTGGAAGGTTACATTATTCGGCCATCATCCAGTGATTGGGCCAGTTCAAGTATGTTGGTTTTAAAATCCAATAAGAAATACAGACATATTGTTGATTCGAGATACGTTAACGAAAAGTCAATTTAAATGAAATTTCGTATTGGAGATATTCGGACACTTTTGGAGAAATTGGGGTCAATTAATGTCCTTTCAACACTCGATGTCTTTTAAGGATTCAACGAGTTAGCGTTGGGCACAGCTGAGAAATTTTACGAATTTTTTAATACTCCGCAAGGTCACGCAAACAGTCCTTCAAATTACAGTACATGTATAGATTTAGTCCTTGCAGGTATATCAGCCTACATTGACGATTTTTTGGTCACATCGAATAATGCTAGTTCTCATTTGGAGGCTCTAGAGAAGTTGTTTACACTTTTAAGGCAGGTTAATTTAAAATTATGTCCCGAAAAGTGTAGTCTGTTCAGAAAAGAGGTTGCATTTTCGGGCCATTATTTAAGTGCTGAGGGAATAAAACCCTTAACAAAGAATGTCGAGGAATTGATGAATGCAACCAGACCAAAAAATTTAAAGCAAGTAAAGAGNCTAATCGGATTAGGGTTGTTTTACAAATCCCATATTCCAAACTTCAGTGATTTATTAGCTCCGTTGATTAGAATAACCTCCCCGAAGGTCAAATTTGAATGGACAAAGGAGTGTGAATGAAGCTTCAGAATTCTTAAAAAGGTTTTAACAGAAGAACCAGTGCTTAAGTTTCCCGATATGAAAAAAACCCTTCATTTTATATACAGACGGTTCAGAAGTAAATGTCGGTTGTTCATTAGAATAAGAATTTGATGGTAAGATCCACCCGGTGGCGTACTATTAAAAAACGTGAAACAAAACCCAAAAGAGGTACAATCCTATGGAGAGTGAGTGTTATGCTTTGTACTGCGTGGTCAGAAATTTTAGACCATATTAATTTGGTACACATTTTACTGTAGTTACGGACTGTCGTAACTTAATATTCATGAGAAATATGAAAGACACAAAAACGCGGATACTCCGGTGGCTTATGTACCTACAAGATTTTGATTTTGAAATAACTCATGTTAGTGCTTCGAAATTGAAAATGCAGGCTATTTTAGTCGCGTCTCACAAGAACCACCAAAACCGAAAACGTGTAAAACAGTTTCTCATTCATGAAATGAGAGAGCTACAGTGAATAGCGTTAAATCTAGATCAAAAAAGCTTAGGATTCCATGGTCAATAATTCTCAGTNTGAACCAGTAGATTATTTAACTTGGTCGAGCAAAAAGACGGCGTCAGAGCAACGTGCTGACAAAAAATATAAGCAGATTATAAAAAATTTGATGTCAGGGGGAGAGGAAAGTGAATATATTAGGAATGAGCAGGGTGTTTTTTCCAGGTTTTCAGGATAAATAAATATGATGGAAATACGGTTTTGTGTTGTCCGAAATCCTTCATTCCGTTAGTGTTATAATATTGTCACAGTAACTTGTTCGCAGGGCATTTCAGGAAATGCAAATTCATTCATATGGTCAAGCGCGATTTTTATTTTCCAAATATGACGAAAGTAGTGACAGAGTATATTAAAAGTTGTAATCTTTGTCAGAGAAACAAGAATCAAACCAAAGCACCAGCTCCTTTTGTGAACCATAGTTTAAATACCGGTTCCCGTGCATTTCAATCATGTGCTATTGATATATTTGGGCCCCTCCCACAAACTGCAAATAACAAACGTTATATTATTACATACCAGTCATTTAGTCTTCACTGGAAGACACATAGGCCGAACCGGTGGCCAGAAACTTTGCACAGAATGTAATAGCACAATTCTCACTTCCAGATTCGATAAATTCGGATCGAGGCAGCAATTTTCTTTCGGCAACTTTTAAAACAATATGTGAAATTTTGGGGGTCAAACGCACTATCACGTGTACTTTTTATCCGAAAAGTAATGGCTCAATTGAGTCAACGATGAAATTTTGGGACAACTTTTGCGCACATATCAGGGGCAGATGCATTTCGGGTTGGATGAGATATTGCCTTTTATGGGATTAGCGTACAAACAGAGTGTTCATTCAAGCACTGGGAAGACTCCATTTAGGTTAGTTTATGGTAAACGATGGCAGATTAGCACACAATTTAATAGAGAAACCTCAACTTATGCCGAAATTTTGCTACAGACGCTTTAGTACGCTTTTGAAGTAGTGCGTGAAAATTTGGACCAGGTGTCCAAAAAGCAACAAGATAGGCTAAGTGATATTTCAGAACCTCACAATTACAAAGAGGGCGACCTAGTTTTGTATAAAAATTTAGCAATTAAGAAACACAAAAAGATACACCCGTAATGGCTAGGGGTATTCAAAATTGATAAAGTGTTAGGCTATAACACGTGTGTCATTAATCAGTTGCCAAATTCANATAGTTTTATTACCCATGTTAATTATCTTAGCCCCTATAATGAGAGGATTCAATTTGGTTCGGATGCGGTTGAAAATGTAAACACGAATGAGGTAGATGTCAGTAATAAAACTGTTAAACAACAAAGGACTAGTCAGAGTCGGCATGGAAATAAATCATATAACTTACGCAGCAAATGTAAAAATAAGTGTAATAACTCGCGTTCGCAGTCAGCCGGCCTAGGAAATGGCTATGTTGAGTCAGAAGTTCCTCCGATAGTATAGACAAACTTGCCGACGACATCACAACAAGGCCACACGCGCCATACGGGCGCAGATCAAAGGTCAGTGACCAGGGCAGAGGAGAGATGTACAAGTGTTTAAATGGACAGGACGATTGTTCTTGTACAAACACGACTTGTTATGGTTCACTACAGTATTGCGTTCGTGAAAATTACGGACGTAATACTAATTGCTTTTGTGAAGTTAAAAAGGCGAAAAACCTATATTCAATGATATTATCTACAGGCATGGTTATAAGAAAACCCACTACTTTATCTTATAAGGTTTGCAGTTTTAGGGTAAATTCTTTGAAAATCAGCAAGTCTCTTCTCCAGACTAACGTCGAATCAGACTTGGAGACTAATTTCGTGCATCTTGAAAGGTCTGATTTATTTGAGAGGAAACCTGGTAGAATAATCATTAGGAAAAACGGTTTAGAACTTTCACTTAATTTTACAGAATATGTTTCGAGTTTTGAAATACCTCTGGAAATATTAGAGTATAAAGGTACTCTTAGTATATTGCACGTAGATGAAAATGATGTTCTCTCAGAACATAATATAATTGTGCCAGAGGATTGTATTTGTAGAAGAGTGGAATGTATTTTGTGTACTCAGTATTTTACAAATTTAAGTTGTGCTCCAACTATTCTAAAGATTTTAACGTATTGAGTAGTTTGTATAGTAATGTTTTTGCTTTAATTTTATTAGCTAATACATGCACAGTTGTTTCAGTATTCGTTGATGGTAGTATTAAGTTGGGTAATTTTTAATTTCAGTAGCTACGTTTTTATTTAAGTTGGTATATGTATGTTTCAGGTTCATTTTTTAGTTTGCAACAGAAAAGTTATAAAACCAGCTGAAATGTCCTATACTAATCAACCATTAACCGTTTGTATTATACTTTCATTTGTTTTGGTAACAGCATTAGCTTGTAATGAAAACAAGATAATTGTTAGTGATGTCACAAAATGTGTTGAAGCTCTTGAAGTCAGTACTTGTTCCGTTACCTCCACTGCAGAAGTAGTCATAAAAAATTTGTGAGGAAGTTCATGTTTAAGTTTTACGGACAAGGATAATAATAATCTTTTCACGTTAAATCTCACATTTTCAGAAGTTAATTGTGATTTCCAAACTGAAAGAGAATATTATACCTTTCCAGTAAATATTATAGTAGCGAGCCAAGTCTCATGTGCACAGAATGCCTTTTGCTCGTGGTTAACCCACTGTACGGGGGAATCAGAAACTTTAACGGAATTACTCCCGAATCATTGAGTTACCCGGGTAAGAATTCGTGCATAGCGACAATTGTTTCTAGTGTAGGATGTACGATGTTCTTACATGTAAAGTGTATTCACTATATATATTATTTTATACCAGATCTCAAAATTAATTACGAAGTTAGGTGTGTGACTGGGAAAAGATGTAATCCGAAGATTATTGTAGAAGAAATTGGTTTGGCAAAGACTGAGAGTGGGACCATTGTTTCCAATGGAGCATCTGTTAATGGAATAAATATAAATATTTGGGTACTTATAATCAAAATGAAGCAATTATACAGCAGAAATTAATTAAGGAACATAATAATTATAAAACGGCATTTTTTGAAATCGCGGCAGAATCTAACAGGTCGGAGAAAATTCAGGTAGGTGATGAACAAAGTACAACTCCATTTAACGATACGTTTATTTTTTATCCAAGTATGGTAACTTGCAGAAACTTTGGGGAAGAGGTTGTTTGTAGAAAGACGCATTCTTATTTGGAAACAATGAGAACCAAGAAAATCAATTTATTGCCAAAAATTTATCATTACCGCAAATTATTTGTAGATGATAATGATGCTTTGAGAAGTGCATTAATTCAATCTAAACCTATTCGGGTCCAGTTAGACTTTGAATCCCTGAAAGTTCAAATTCATTCATAAAAAGTTTGTCCCAAAATAATATCGGTGGAAAAGATTGAAGGTTGTTTTGCGTGTCACATTATGGCACGAATAACGTTGATTGCATATTCAAGTTATTTAGGCGGTAAAGGAGATGTTAACTTAAATGAAATTTCTATCCATACTAGACTGTTGACTTTAACCATCACCCAAACAAAATATACTGTTGAATTTATGAGTAGTATAAACTTATTAGACGAGAAGGTATGTTTGTCTAGTCAAAGCTCGAAATCATGCTCACCAATATAGGTTTGTTTAAATGAGCCTGATTTAAATATATTTAATATTTCACACAAAGAATCAGGTGTGATATCACTAATTAATGATACTTTTTTTGGAAACTTGGTAGATAAATTCTCTAATATTTTGAATTTTCTGATATATTTGTTTTGTGTGGCGTTATCAACCGGATCGTTTATCTGTTTTGTGATACTTGTAAAATGGTTGATTTGCTCTCGTTCCTCCAAGAGATGGAGTCCTAGTTCATCTTAACTGCAATAGTGCCGGCTAAAACTCTAATCTTTCTATTGTTCTGCTTGCCTGAAACCACGTTTCTTTTCCATGAGGAAAAAGGACTACCACATTAAGGAGTATGAACAGGTTGACCAGTTTGCAAAGTGTTACGGGATAGAGTTTGTGACCATTGTTAAACTCCATTATAAATTTGAATCTTGTAGTAGCATTTTCAATATTTTGGGCTCGACAAGAACATACAGGTTAAGTCATGTGTAAACTTGACGTATATGATATCTGCAGGTGTAGTAGGTGATGTTACATACACTTTTTTCCTTGAGATAATCGCACAAGAAAAAATCAAGCAGAGTTCGATCCGGAGATCAAGGTAGCCAAAGTATTGTACTTCAACGTCCTACTAAACAATGCTCATAAAATCATTCCTCTTCACCTTTCTGAATAATCCGTCGTTGCCAATAATTGGAAGTAAAATAATAAAGCAATCAATCATTCTTTAACTGTAGTCCTTGATAGCTATATTTTACGGTTGCATAGAAGAAACTCGAACAAATACTAGTTGTTTGAATTCGTCTACAGCTGTTCTTTACCATGCCCAAATCAAACATTCAAAGGTTCCATTTGAAAAACAAAAGTTGACTTTAAAATGACCTTGAAAATGTGCAATTTAAAAAAATGTATTTAGCTCATTATACGGCCCCCTTGCAATAGTTCATATTTTATTTGAAACAGTTTTTACTCACGTCTTCATATTCGGAGATAATTGAGTGGTTCCTCTTAAATAGAACACCCTGTATATTTCACTTTATGAGTAACAATATTACTACAGAGTGTATGTATCAGAACAACAGCAACAAACTTTAAGAGTACGTACAAGATGCCTAGAGTATCAATTTGAGATAGGGTATACCGTCTGTTACGTAGGCAATCAAGCCAGCTCCGTGGTCACCCTGACAATCATTCCCGAATCATGTGCTTCACCACTCATAAGACGAAAAACTTTAAGTGTAATCGTTACCTGGCATGGTTTGCGACTCAACGGCGCAATATCGATTCTCGATAAATTTTTTTTTTGAAACTTCGCCTATTGTTGTTGCAGGTGCAGAGGCACATCTTCCAGCAATTCAGGGAGTGTTATCTTAAAAAATGTTTTACAGTGCAGCGTGCAAGAGAGTTAGCAGAACTATTGACGTCTTCCTACATCTGTCCTGATTTTGTATTACGTTTAACGTAAATCTCCATTGAAGCAGAAGTTGAGCCTCAGATGTTTAGTGGAATCTCTTCTTTGACAAGTGAACAAATTTTTCTCGTTTTCTTTGTTTGTAAGGGGATACAAATCCACAGATTAAAGGGGACTTGAGAATATATTTATGTACTCAGAAAATTGTCACGTCTCTCCATTTTTCCCTGTAAATTGTTTGACGGTTTATTTCTGTTATGAAAGTAATAACGACCAAGTTTACGTATCTTGTCGTATTCGGGCTTTAAACGTATCACGTCAATTACGTGATGAAGTACAATGTTAATATGAGTTTTGTCATATTCCACTAAATGCTATTTTACGTACATTTTTTAAAATAAAAGGGGAAAACTATCATTGATATGTGTATTTTGTGAGGAATAACTGTTATGTAGTGCATAATTGTTGACATATAAATCCTTAAGTATTTTGTAAGCTACTCACTCAAGTCTGTCTATTAGGCTAATTTGGTATTTATGCTTAATGTGTTTCTTACCACCTGCAAATTTGCAAGTACGGAAGATTCTATTCCCACGTACCATTGAACTCTCATCAATTGAATCCAAACCCATTACGGTAACGTGGAATAACACAGTTGTAGGTTTATCTGAAAAAAAAAAAAGTTTAGTTAACATTCAATACTCGACTGTTATCATGCACTGTCTATACACTGTCTATACACTCCGTTGTCATTTGACAATACAAAACTCAAGGCAAGAACAAGTGTTTTTCTTGCCCTCTGAAGTTTGAACAGTGTGGTGTTGGCAAACATGATCTCACAGGAAGTACGCTGTATTGAAAAACAAGACTTCAAAATATCAAGAAAGTTTACACAATGACATTGCGTGGGCTGCAGGCTTCATTTTTCAGTGGCTAAGTATATAGCGAAAGATTGTATGTTCTCTGAAAGGACTTTCTGTTTTAAAATTAAAATTACATACTTTTTTTGGGGGGAGAGATAAAGGTTTTACATACCAAGCAAAAATATACTAAAAGTCAATTTCAGTATACGATCATGGTCTTCAACATCAACTTCGAAAACCTGGTGAAATTTTTAAGTGCCAAACATCAGTCTACTATCTTGGCTAAACAATAAACATTCTTCTGACATTAATCTGCAAACATACGAGAGATTTTTAGCTAATCCTATCAGTCAGAATCCACTGCCACATTAAATCTGATATACCAGATTAGAAACGACTTCTTCGACATCTGCTTGACAACTTCCTGAGAAGTTTGCAACTCCGGGTGTTAGAATTATTCTGAGTTAGAGTTNGATATACAGCTTCCTCAATATGTAATCACTGGAGTGAATTTCATTTTCATGAATCCATGTTTGTAAACACACGTGTTCCTTAAATAGTGTTCCTGTTGTTTAATGAGTGGAATTAAACATATTTAGTTGCTATTCTTCTATTCAGCCATTTAATCAGCAAATATATTTTTTGAGAGGTACAATTGAATGGTAAGACCTCGATTTTGCTATTATTTAATTGATTAATTTAGAATAATGTTTAAAAAATATTCATTAGGTGAGATATCTCTACATCAAAATTATAATAGTACAATATGTTAATTTAAGTTATACATATCACATTTAATGGCAAGTTACGGGACACTTGGGCATAAGGAATCACTTAACTTTAACACAGTGTGACTCAAAAGTAATCCCATTAAACAAAGTTAATTTTTGTTTACTTGTTACACATTTGTTAAGGAAATGTAAAATATAAGTACAAGTACGTATTTTGCTCTACATATAACCAAATAGGAACTTCTTTTTCAAAAAGTGCCTTTCGGTTTATTTTGCCTGAAACCATAATGGCGAGCAAAAGGAAACACACTTTTTTTTAAAATGTAACGATTACAACTTGAATAAGTTCAGTCAAGAGTTTTGATACAAGTATTTAGTTTGGAATGTCCCTTTGGCAAATATCACATAATAAAATAAAATCTCACTATAAGCACCCATTTTTCGCATATGTTACATTGAATCCACTTCTCGCCGCACACATAATTTGAATATGGCTCTTGACATATATTATCTTCTGGTGAAAGTTTGTCCACAGATTTCTTATAAAACAAATTGGATGTGTCTTTTCTGCAAGTAATGTTCACCGTTTTATCATTCTTCTTTCCTGTTAACAGTAACCTTGGAGCTTTGTTGTTGAACCTGGTCGACTTTTCTTTTATCGCAAGTTTAACAGGCGTCGATGTAAGAATTTCAGATATTTGACAGTGACGTTTTCTCGATGTAACGACCTTCTGTGTAGCTTTGGGAATGAGTCATATGTCTTTGGGTGATACATTTAAAACTGCATGTGAAAGGCAAAACGAAGGTCCAGATTTAAGGTCGCCTAATGCTAGACTTGAGGAATTATCGGGAATTTGAACGATATAATTATCTTCGTGTAGTGATGTACCAGTCTGAACATAAGATACTAAAGGAAAGACGGTCAATAAACAGACACATCCATCGGTTGTAGTTTGTGTTTAGTTTGTGCGTAGTATGTGATGGTGCAGAAAGGATTATGACCTTATTTGCAGATTCAAACTCAACTACATGCAAAGAATAGTGGTATTCATAAATATCTATTATAAGCAACACTTTCTCTTTTTTTTTTTGAAGGTCGAACTGATTCCACAAAAAATTCATCCACTCCAAGTAAACATCACTATTAATCCAGCTAGTTTCTGCAATATAATCTTCTTTCCCAGAGGCTTTCCCTCGAGGAGTCGTGGTCTTGTTTTCTTTCTGGAAAAAATTAGCCCAGGAGGAATGAAACTTCCTGATGCTGAACAGCAACACACAGCTGTCATAATTTCCCCTCTTTCAGCAGAATTAATAACACCAACTTGACACTTACCCTCTACAGAAACTTCTTTTTTGAACATTTAATTGTAGGAACAAATTCACACAAGAAAATTAACAACAGCAAAATATAATATACACGGGCAAAATAAACCATGGTTGCTTTTGCCTGGTTCTTATTGCCTTGCAAACTTGGCAACACTGTACAAACAAGCGAAGGTTAAGAATTCGTGGGCAAACAAACGCGGGATGTGAAGGAAGCAAGCTTTGTAGTAAATCAATTCAGCTGAGAGTAATTGCGTTTCGAATATGCTGATCTCTTGATACCTTGTTTTACGGTACCCCTAAGTGAAATATGACTTACCTTTTACGAGTCGATGCTCATGCATTCTGTCACACACTATGAAAAATGCTGAAAATAATAGTAACTAAATTATTTCAGTGATTCTTTATGCCCATATGGATTCTTATGACCGAGTCAAATATATGCTTTTTTTTCTTATTTAACCCCTCTTAATAGATTTTCTTTGCTTTTATCTTCTAAGGATTAAATACCAATATTTGGATTTTACTCAAACGTGTAATTGCCTTGAAATATGATATAAACCCATTGGTACCAAATACCTTTAAATAAAATTTCATGTGCTGTACGTTTTTGTAACAAATCTGCCCATACATTGCTTTACCCAAAACTTTGCTGTCAAATTGAAAAGACCCGTGTGCTATTGAACAACCTTATTAGAAATATTAAACTATTCCAAATGCAACTAATATGCTTGATTACCAATTACAACTTACGGTTAGGATTTTTATTTTATTCGTGTACGGTATCCAAGGCCTTATTACTAATTCTTTTATAGGGCATTTTAGGACATATCTTATGCATGTGGTGTTATTTGCTATTATTCATTGAATGCACTAAAAAGGATTATATCATGCCATCAAATTTATAAGAAGTATAATGTATAGTACAAAAATAAGAGAGTCACTTATTTTAATGTTAAAATATACATGGACATATTTNTAAAGCGTGGAATTAAACGTCATGCTGACTAGTTTTTTTTAAAAGCCAACCTCAACTGATATCATTCTAATGTTATTTCGAGGCATATAATAGTAAAACATAGGATTATATAAAATATTGAATAACATATTGATTCTCTTGTCATAACATTGAATTGTATTAACTCCATGTTTATGCACTACTTTGCTTAAACGTAACCGCAAGTTCAATTGTTGTTAAGTTTTATATAATATGTGGGAGTAGATTGTAATGTTTATAAGACTATTGTTAATGGTAAAGTAGTCGGATAACTTACTATTCTCTTTTGGTGGAGACATCTTATCGTAGCCTTTTGGACCATCAGGCATAATATCTTCAAGTTCCAGCGCTCCGTCTCCCATGACATTTTCCCTGTAAAAGCAAAAAAAAAAAAAAATGGCTTGTGGAAGTCAAACAAAGTACACGCTCCACAGTTAACAGTTTTAACGCTTCTACGCACGCTTTCCTCTATGGTCAGGACAAAGCTGTAACTCTTAGGCTATCTTAAACCATAGACACAATTGAGTTATTACTTATCCTATTGATAATACTACATATTTTACTTCTACTGGTTAGGATGAAAGACATTTTGGTGATACTTTACAATTTACTGTATTTATAATCACCATGGATAATAGGTTGTCAACGTGATGTAGAAGTTATTGTTTATGTTTTTCAGCTTTTAGCTGTAATTTATAATGATTTAGACACATTGAAAAAGATCCTAATAAAAGTCATCGTAACATAAAACTAATGTACAATCGGAGACTCGGCGAGTTCTTCGTCAAATATGTAGAACTAGTCGGGCTATTACTCGCCGTCGGTTGTGAAAATCTTCCAATGTTTCGCCTCACGTTCATGTGGCTTCCTCAGGGACGAACAGCTAAAGGCTGATAGAAAAAACTGCTGATGACAGACAGACAGACGATTGATTTTTAAAGGTCTGCAACTGCTGTTACGGGTCAAGTTTACTGACCCCTTCAGCCCAAGAAGAAACTGCTGATGATGCTCTTTATAGACTCCAAGTCAAGAGTGAAAATGGCAGACGAGTCTCCGAATCTATATTGACAACCTTTACGGGGAGGATATGCGGAGCTTACGTCGACAGTTTGAAGCTTTGAGGAAGAAACAACGACGATTTCAAAGGTCGTCCGTCTGCCATGAAGTGAAAGTAGAGCACTTTCACTCTTGACTTAGAATATATAAAGAGCATCATCAGCAGTTTCTATCAGTCTTTAGCTGTTCGTTCCTGAGGAAGCCACATGAACATGAGGCAAAACGTTGGAAGATTTCCACTACCGATGGCGAG
>KZ879231.1:15589-25592 GCA_003456935.1 Machilis hrabei
TTCTGTGTCATGATTTTTTTTTAGTTTCAGTAATATTGTCCAAACTGCAACACTACTTTCAAGTTGTTTTCTCATATTTGTGCATGCAATATCTCTAAAGTTGACAGAAAATGTACTGCACACACGTATTTACATTAACTTTCTCCTCGGAGTGATCATAACGGATTATGTCGGTGTAGAAATACATTATTTTATGCTCCTTTCTGGACATCTGAAACTTATTTCTTTTCCTAAAAATTATCACATTTATTTCTGTCTTAATCTTCTGTCTCCTCTCTTTCATTTAACTTTACATATGTTACAGCCGTATGGGAACTATTGATACCTTCTTGTTTTAATTAATGCAGATTAAAGAGTTACTTTGCAGTTTGCGAAGTAATAGATACAAGCGAAGAGTTAATGTGAATCCTGGATAGATGTTAAATGGTTCAGTTCAGAGNAACTGATGGAGGAGCGGGTTAAAGAGAAGGATTCAGTAGAGAGTCATAGCAACTCTGAAAGTATCAATTATCAAGAGAGTAACTCACCGAAAACAAAAATCCACATTAAGAAATTTTGATAGCCAATTCCAACACAAAATTAGCCAATCTCTTTTTTTTTCATGTGTTACTTCATATGCCCGAGGACGGAGAAATAGACTACTTAAAGCAAACATGTAAGAAAATCAGGGTTAAAAACATAGAATTGTCGAAAGAGCAGATTTGAGGAACATATACCTATCTCTGAAATCTCCCATCAGATCGTCATATTGCCAACTGATATTTTACGGAGGGTCTTTGTTATTACTTTTGAACTTATTAGTTTACTGACGGTTAAATGTAAACGTGTTTATAATAATTTTTTTACCAGAGAGAATATACGTATCACACGTAATTAAAATATAAAAAAACAATATAATATTGTTTACAAAATCAAATGTACTCTCAAAACTGATATTTAATCCTAATATGTTAAGCATCCCAATTCAATAAAAAAAAATAATAAACCTTAGTATACACGATAAAATATCAATTAAAAGTAAAATGTCAAGGTATCGCCTTTTTAGCAATAGCTGTTTATCAAACACCCAGTACCTTATCCAGTACTCGGTGTTNAATAAACAGCTATAGAGATACTAGGCGACATCTTGAAAATATTCTTTTAACGAATAGAGTGCCAAAGGATAAGGATGCCTAAATAAGCAAGGATACTCTGCTATCTTACCTTAACTTGCTGTTGTGTTTTGTTTCGAATATGAATTTCATTTTATAACAGGTATCCTTTTTTGTTATAAACTTTATTTTAATGCATAATAGTTTAGTACCCAGTTATTCTTGTGTTACAAATTTTACTGTGTGATTTAAATGTCATCTGATGTGTGGTGTTAAATAGCTTGGCTTTGTGTTTTTATAATTCATGTTATGTGATGTTCTTGGTTAATATGTATAACATGATTTAACCATTATTCTAATGTGTAGAATCGAATGGCTTGTTCATCATTATTTNATTCGTCAGCTCGTATCCTCAGTTGAAGTGACAAGCACCATTTGGAATTCTGTGTCTCGTCTAGTACACCACATAGCCACTCAAGAGTTTGCAGAAGCGTCATGTTCTTTGGTGGTTACCGAAAAAGGAATGAACTTAAAAGACTATCCTCCTATACAAATAATTAGCCAAGCAGGAACACCTGTAATAGTTGTCTCTGATGTGTCTCATCAAAGCTGGACCACATTAGTAAAACATCAAGAATTCTACATCGAAACCAGTGACTATCAAAACGCAATTAAATTCTTCACTTCAAACGGATCACAAACGTTACAGGCATCCTATCTAAGACATATGGTTGATTATCATTGCAAAAATAATTACGTATTCCTATCACACAGTGAATCTGTCGTTTCATTTTTCAATCAGTCTTATACGAAAGGATTCATTGATCACAATGCCGCCTACCTGGTTGTAGCTAAAGACAGCGGATTTCTTGCAAGTGACATTTTTCTGAAAATCCCTAACGTGGTAGCAATTGGTACACAGGACGACGCGTATTCAAACGTCTTCAAACTCAGATCACTTGATATATTTACTTCAAAGCCTTTGGGAAACAAGAGTATCTTGGTTTTAAAAGAATGGGATGGAAAACGGTTTACTGGCAGTGAGCTGCTTAGCTTTCCAGAGAAAGCAGGAAACCTTCAGGGACAAACAATTAATTTTGTTGGACAACGTAACAAAATGATCAAACGTGATACAGAAATTTTAAAAATTTTAGCACAAAAAATGAACTTCTCGTACTCTTCCCATGAGCTATTTAAAAAACTTGAAATCCTTGATGATATTGCAAAGGGTTTGTTTTTGGGTAAAGCAGATGCTTCTAGTTTACCAGTATTTATTGCTTTAGCAGCATTTTATGGCATCGAACTTAGCACTCCAATAACCATTANTTGTTACACGTTTGTTACCNCTGTACCCATAAATGACATTCACTGGTATNCTCTATTTAAGACAATTGATGGTAATGTATGGGCTCTCATATTTACAAGCAGCACAATTGCTTCAATATTTATGTTCGTTGTCATATACTTTACAGTTCCACCGAAAACCAATTGCCCAGTAAATCATGTGTCAAGATTTTGCAAATGCTGGTTTGATACTGTAGCTGCTTTCTTACTCAACAGTATCAATNACACTACCCATAAAAGATCAATTCGTTTCTTCGTTCTGACTTGGGTATTCTTTTCACTTATTATGACCACTGCTTATCTGTCAAAGTTAAAAGCAGTCCTCACTAATCCATCAAAGGCTTCACCAATTGATTCTCTTGAAAAACTTGCCAATTCAGATATGAAGGTCCTTACATATCAAACCCTTCCACTTAAAANTATGATGTCTTCAACTGATGTAAATGTGAAACGCATAGCTCGTAAAACAACATTAACAAGTTCAGATGATGCTTTTATATCACTGATAAAAGGACATGGTGCTATTATNTCTTCAGCTGACGATATGATGGTATTAATAAAACGAAACGGCTATTCACAAGAAGTTCTAAAGTCTGCTCACTTTATGGATTCTTGTCTATACTCTATTGTTTACCAATACCTTTTCCCATTAAAATCAATATTAAAAAACGAATTAAATGCCAATTTAGGGTACCTTTCTGCTGCTGGTATNTGTTTACAAACAAACTTTACGACTGTCAGGAAATATCAATGAAAATTCAATGCTCTGATTGGCCAGTTTATTATAGCCTCGTAAGTGTTATCTTCATAGTGTCAAAAACTGTTCTTGATATTGCGACCCTCAATCCTCGTTGTAACGTCAGTCACTAAATAGTGCCAGAACTACGACCGCATTTAACGTTAACACCGGCGCTAATTAGCGCCCGGCCGCTATCTACTGCAACATGATCTGAGCTGTGTATCGTAATACAGGTATCCAGGATTAACTTTAATAATAAAATGAACTCAGCTTAATTTGAGGAGTATATTTACAGCATCATGAACTAAGGCTTGGAACCAGTAGTTGAACTTCTAGGAGTACGTAGAACTGGGTAGGTACAAATAGTAGAGGGTTTATATGTATAAGTTTTACGTTAAGAAGTTCAAAACAGGAGCATTAACTATGTGGAAACGAACAAACAAACAGTTGTAGGCCGGTAACTACTATGCTAACAGCTAAATTAAGAAGAAAAATCAATCACTGTTGCAATAATCACACCAATAGGCATATAAATATATTTATTAGAATATAACTGAACAATAAGCAATTACATTTATCGTCATTTGCATGAACTTGATTCTTCGTGTTACAACATAAACGAGTCAAGTTGATGGCAATGAGGTTTCTGAAAATATTTTGCGGATGAAGTGAAGCCAGTCAACGCTTTGGAACTTGTGGCAACACTGCAATTAGATACTTCTTTTACCATGTAATTTGTATCACTGATTTGTTGGTATTCTTTGGTATTTAACATTTTTGAATGTACGCTTTTTTCACAAAATGAGCTGCAGTTATGTGAAAACCTGTTTATTTTTAATATTAGTAGTAATTGTGTGCCATTATATTAATCTGAAAATGAGTCCAACTTCATGTTTCGTAAAGTGGAGCACTTTCAATAAGCTTCTAAATCTAGAAAAGCTTTTACAGATCAGATTGTGTGGAAGCTTTATAGATCCTTCAGTAAGCTCGTTCATGGATGGATACAAACTATTTGGCGTAAAAATGTTATATCACAAGTGAAAGTTTTTAAATTCCACAAATACTAATAGAAATTACACAGAATTTAAGAGGTATTCTACAATTCTAATATAGATAAATTTATTTTGTCATACTAATTGGTATCATTTACTTGCAAAAATCATGTCATTTATAATTTTATCATTTTACGAGGTTTTTAACTAATAAAATATTCAAGAGATGTGACCCATTCTCAGCTAATAACAANGTAGTGGTTTCCTGAAGTAAAGTTTAGTATTACACCTACTTTCGAACTATATTAATACGAATAATAAGGTCGTTTAGCCATTTACGCGTATAATGTCATGTATATTTCCAGGACACCCCACGAGGACGCGACTGTTTCATGAATTGGAGCCATAGTTGTATAAAATAATTACCAACATTATTCATTGCAATCCAGATTCAAACCCACCTCACAACAATTGATTATTTGATTTTCAGTTGACAATTTAATTGTTATGAAAACATATTTTTGGCCCAAGAATTGGTTCCAAACATTTTGGTTTAATTTTGTAATTTGCTATTAGTCAGCTCAATGCTTATATCTGCGCTCTATAAAATATGCTGTTGCAGCCTATGCAAATATTGCAAACATAGAAATATAATCGTCACGAGTAACAAATCATATTTTTTTCCCTACACATTATTCTTATACTATATATTTATGTTACAAAATTGAATAAGTGATTTTGTTTTTTTTTAATTGTAGATATTGTTTATTAACACGTCCTTGTTACATATGCTGTGCTTCTTTACGGTTCTCCCGTATGAAATTATGAATCTTTTATAAAACATTTTATACAATAAGAGCCCACACCACACACTAGCTGTTGCTCTNAGTATTGTAGATTTCACAAAGTGATGATCTCCGATTCATAAAAAGTAAACTGGGAATAAACATGAAGAGTAATTTATGTAAAATACTGAAACAATATTATTTTAGTTGTTATATAAGTGAATATGTTAATAGAGATAACTAGATAATTTTTTGTGTTTTTTTCTGTGTCATGATTTTTTTTTAGTTTCAGTAATATTGTCCAAACTGCAACACTACTTTCAAGTTGTTTTCTCATATTTGTGCATGCAATATCTCTAAAGTTGACAGAAAATGTACTGCACACACGTATTTACATTAACTTTCTCCTCTGATTGATTATAACGGATTATGTCGGCGTAGAAATAGATTATTTTATGCTCCTTTCTGGACATGTGAAACTTATTTCCTTTCCTAAAAAATTATCTCATTTATTTCTGTCTTAATCTTCTGTCTCCTCTCTTTCATTTAACTTTCGATATCTTACAGCCGTAAGGGAACTATTGATACCTTCTTGTTTTAATTAATGCAGATTAAAGAGTTACTTTCCAGTTTGCGATGTAATAGAGGCAAGCGAAGAGTTAATGTGAAGCCTGGATAGATGTTAAATGGTTCAGTTCAGAGCAACTGATGGAGGAGCGGGTTAATGAGAAGGATTCAGTAGAGAGTCATAGCAACTCTGAAAGTATCAATTATCAAGAGAGTAACTAACCGAAAACAAAAATCCACATTAAGAAATTTGTTTAGCCAACTCCAACACAAAATTAGCCAATCTCTTCTTTTTTTTTCATGTATTACTTCACATGCCCGAGGACGGAGAAATAGACTACTTAAAGCAAACTTGTAAGAAAATCAGGGTTAAAACATAGAATTGTCGAAAGAGCAGATTTGAGGAACATATATCTCTGATATCTCCCATCAGATCATCATATTGCCAACTGATATTTTACGGAGGGTCTTTGTTATTACTTTTGAACTTATTAGTTTACTGACGGTAAAATGTAAACGTGTTTATGATAAATTTTTCACCAGAGAGAATATACGTATCACACGTAATTCAAATATAAAAAAACAATATAATATTGTTTACAAAATCAAATGTACTCTCAAAACTGATATATAATCCTAATGTGTTATGCATTCCAATTCAATAAAAAAAATAATAAACCTTACACGGAGAAAAACAGCTAATTGCAGTGACCACTCAGTTTGGTAGTTGGTTATGAACTGTTTGCGGGAACCATGCGATTCGACAATGTGACCATTCCATACGTTACTGGAACTGACNAACTTTTGTATTTAACATTTTTCTCTATCTGTTGTGCATCATGGCTAGAATTAGCGTCAGTCACTCACTCACTCACTCACTCACTTACTCACTTACAATCAGCTATATATATTAGATACAGTGTGGGACTTTGATGGCTTCCGTGCTGGAAAATTAGTGAGTCTACCCTTACAACTACGCACACCCTCCGCGAGCAAAAACAGACAGCCAATACTATATCGCAGCCAGTCGTAAATATTATAGTGGTTAAGGCACTCCTTTGAGTTCACGGGTTCAAATCCCAGACGGCCACGTAGGCTTTTATTTTTCAAGAGAGACTGCCATGCTTGACTCTCGATAAATTTGATATTCAAGAATTATATTATTTTGGCAAATGCTTTTTTCTTCTTATATATAGTGCATTTTTGCACATAAAGAAATTATGTGTAAGGGGCAAGTGAAATTAAAGTCCATAAACGTTAATAGCCACCAAAACATATCTTTACAAAATAATATGATTTATTCGACAGAAATAGTTGACATTATACCATTAATAATAGTATTTATCTATTCGTTCTTTATTATCCTTTATAATTTGATACGCAGCTGCTCTGTTTAATATTTAGTAGTGGTTTTCTGAAGTAAAGTTTAGTATTACACCTACTTTCGAACTATATTAATACCAATAATAAGGTCGTTTAGCCATTTACGCGTATAATGTCATGTATATTTCCAGGACACCCCACGAAGACGCGACTGTTTTCATGAATTGGAACCATAGTTGTATAAAATAATTACCAACATTATTAGACGTCAACATTTAGACAGCATATTAAAGTTAGGAAAATACCAATACATGACTCAATGCTTGTTTGGCCAAGTGGTTCGTATGCTTGTTAGGATGGCTGTTGTTCATTGCAATCCAGGGTCAAACCCACCTCACAACAATTGATTATTTGATTTTCAGTTGACAATTTAATTGTTAGGAAAACATATTTTTCGCCCAAAAATTGGTTCCAAACATTTTGTTTTAATTTTGTAATTTGCTATTAGTCAGCTCTATGCTTATATCTGCGCTCTATATGCTGTTGCAACCTATGCAAATATTGCAAAAATAGAAATATAATCGTCACGAGTAACACATTATATTTTTTTCCCTACACATTATTCTTATACTATATATTTATGTTACAAAATTGAATAAGTGATTTTTTTTAATTGTAGATATTGTTTATTAACACGTCCTTGTTACATATACTGTGCTTCTTTACGGTTCTCCCGTATGAAATTATGAATCTTTTATAAAACATTTTATACAATAAGAGCCCACACCACACACTAGCTGTTGCTCTTTTTGTGCGAATTGTTCAAAATACAAATAAAAACCTAGGACACTTTACCAACAATTACTTTGCCGAAACATCACTTTGTCGACGCCATTTCACCGACAGGTATTTTGACCGACACATTACTTTACCAACATGTCATTTTGCCGACGGTACATTTGACCGACAATGACTTTACCGACATGTTATTTTGCCGACATGCCATTTCGCCGACAATCATTTGACCGACATGTCACTTTACCGACATCTATTTATTTATGTGTGTTTTATCACAATAATATATGTATATATAATCATAGAGAAATAATTATCTATTTTATAGACATCTATACACCTAAAGAAAAAATGGGCTCACTGACTGATTGATGGCCACAAATACCGTCATTCTTCCAGATGATACTGGGTTTGTTTTTACCTCTCGACTGGAGTTCAATCGGAAAATATGTGTTAAATGGTGTACGTTTTCTAAGGTGATGTTGTAACTTTTGCAATTGTGCACTTAAGTGAAAAACAGCGTATTGAAATTTTAATGATGAGTGATTATGGTGATCTNACTTTACCGACATGTCATTTTGCCGACGGTACATTTGACCGACAATTACTTTACCGACATGTTATTTTGCCGACATGCCATTTCACCGACAAACATTTGACCGACACGTCACTTTACCGACATCTATTTATTTATGTGTGTCTTATCACAATAATATATGTATATATAATCATAGATAAATAATTATCTATTTTATAGACAGCTATACACCTAAAGAAATATTGGACTCACTGATTGATTGATGGCCACAAATACCGTCACTCTTCCATATGATGCTGGGTTTGTTTTTACCTCCCGACTGGAGTTCAATCGGAAAATACGTGTTAAAGGTGTACGTTTTCTAAGGTGTTGTTGTAACTTTTGCAATGGTGCACTTAACGGAAAAACAGCGTATTGAAATTTTAATGATGAGTGGTTATGTTATGGTGATCGAAAGAGAAAATAACAAGAAGTGTGCGATTTATTTAATCAATTGTATCAGGATGAAGAGCCAATAACACAATCCACAGTAAGTAAAACTCTTAGAATATTTNGAGAGACAGGTCATGTCAAAGACATTCTAAAAGAGGTAGACCCGAAACAGCAACAAATGCAAACAAAGCACTCGATGTTGTATTGGCAGTTGTGGATAATCCCCATTTGTCAACACGGCAGCTGGCATAGGATCACCATCTAAGTCAAAGTACTGTAGTGAATATACTTAAAAAGGAAAAATGTCATCCTTATAAAATACAGTTAGTGCATGAATTAAACGAGGACAATTTACAATATTGCTAATCATTAATGGACATTTGTAATAACAACCCAAAGTTTGTATTTTCTGACGAAGCAACATTTTACACTTCGAGTGTAAATATAAATAAATGTCGGTAATGGTCATATGAAAATCCCCATTGGATGCAAGAATCACATACACAATACCCTCAAAAAGTAAATGTGTGGGCAGGAATATTCGGACAACAAGTTATTGGCCCCTTCTTTCTAAATGAGACTTTGGTGCTGATCGATATTTACAGCTTTTGCAAAATTATATTGTTCCTGCTTTATTTGCAGTATTTCCAAACGAAAACGAAGAGGGTCAACTAAATGACACCATATGGTTCCAACAAGATGGTTCACCTCCACACTATGATGTAAATGTTCGTCAATATTTAAGCCAGGTGTTCCCAAATAGGTGGATTGGAAGAAGGGGACAAATCGAGTGGCCAGCCCGCTCACCAGATTTGTCACCATTGCACTTCTCTGTGTGGGGTCAAATAAAAAATCAAGTGTATCGTGAAAGGCCTCTAAGTGTAGATGATTTGAAGGTACGATTCAGACATGCATTTGCGCAAATTCAAGCTCAATGGTTACTCAATTCCCTGCAGAGTTTCACAGTTCGCCTTGCTCATTGTCTGAGCAGTTTGAACATTTATTGTGAGCTGTAAAAAATGAATGTGATGAAGCTGTATTTGTACACTTGTTGGGATACAAAGATATTTCAGTTAAAATATAAATTTCATCTCTTTTCCATTTAATGTGTTGAGCTTGACCACCCAGATCCCCCATATTAAGGAGTTCGATGGCCAGTGATGCATTCGAATATGCGTTTTTTTTTTAATGCAAGTGATATTTCAATTGGTTCCATACAATTTCTTTCAATTTTACAACAGTTATTTCAATTAATCCATATTTTTTACTCAAACTGTATTTAACGATCTCGGTAAAATTATATGTCGGTAAATTGGTTGTCGGTCGCCGGCCCCGGTAGCCTAGTGGTTAGTCCCGTGGCATTGCACGCCGGAGGTCCCAGGTTCGATTCCTGGCTA
>KZ879236.1:0-12850 GCA_003456935.1 Machilis hrabei
TCACACGTACATTACCAGTAACGATTTTGTCATATCCAAACGAAGAGTGGTAATGTAGTCTGCCGTGCACTAAGTGGCAACACCGTTCACCNAGTCTTTCAAATCGTAAACAGCTGCCTTGTATTCATAATTATAATACGTTCAATTGCGGGATACCAAGAAAGTCAAAGATCATAAATCGCAATAGAAGGCAACACACGTTGAAAGAATATGTCGATAAACTAAACTACGGAATCAGACCTCATATAAAACCTGAGTATTACGAACTTCAAATAAATAAATGGAAGGTTTACTCTGTTTGCATACTCACAACACCTTACACATCCGAGGCAATCCCAAAGGNGGCGATTCTACAGCAGCTTTTCTTACAACCGTTCGCCAGTCGNCGAACCAGTCAGTCTCAGGATTAATCTAGAAGAGCCTTCATCTGCCTCTCACCCCTTTACTTATTCATTGGATATAGCACAGTGTGCAAATACCTCAAGAGGTAAATAAACTCGCAGCGAGGCTCCGAGCTGCCTATGGACCAAATTCTTTAACTAGCTGAGTTGCTAATATTGCGACTTAACGAAGGCAGTGACTTCCGTTGGCATTCCAACAAGCAGTGAGGTGAATACTAGAGCAAGTAATGAATATGAGACCAGGAAATATGATTCCCCAAATTCGTAATTATATAGGCCATAAACATCCTTCTTANATACTCTAGGTGTAGCTATTTTAAATTGTAATGTTGGAGCAGACTGANAGACAAACGAACAAATCTGTCGAGTTGAAACATTGCCTTCTGTTTTGTTTAAGTTACAGTCTAAGTTCTGTACAAAGTAGGTTACTAAACACGAGAATAGGGAGAAAAGGGGTAATTAAGGGTGTTGGTTACGGCTAGGGCAAAAATCAGGCTCCCCGAGAATAAACAGCTTAATTTCTGGCTTACCTTGAGCAAATCTGGGAAAGTAATCCACGAGAGACATAGAGCAAAGCCTTGCGCTTATTTTCGTGTACAGTTTTCTAAAACTAATTAAAATCTAATACAGGTGAATTCGACTATTTTAGCCAAAATTGCCGAATTCACCTAATTACACATATATTATATAGTTCAAGGTTTACCAGTATTGGTAAATGTATAAAATCTAAGGTAATAGAGCTATCATTACTAAATTGTGTATACGTTAGTGAAGAATTCATAAAACATCTAATTTCACATAGCTGAGTCAATTAAAGCCAAATCAGTCAACTTCAGCTCATTGTGACTCATCTAACAACAGCTGATGCTTCAGAGAAATACCTTCAACTTCGAGTCGCATGTAAGCCCAGAGGCTATCTATTCTTCTGTATATAAATGATGAAGATGTGTGTAAATTATGTTTATAAGAGTTTATGCATCCTAAATGCATTTTTGGCTTGCATANTCCATCCAGGAATGGAGACTTAAGGTGACATTATTTTACAATATTATGTCTCCAATCGGTAAATATACACATTGCCTTTAAAGTTAAAAAGTACTTTTAATACATTCAGTATTTAAATATGTACTACATAAGTCTGCACAGTAATTGCAGATATTTGTGTGGAGTATCTTCAGGACAGGACACTAATTAATGCAGTGAACTAGTAGCCTTTCATTTGACATCAACACTATTTTGTTGTGATAAATTTTTTTTAAATAATAGTCGATTAGGTGTAAGAAAATAATAACTTGAAAAATGTCCCCCTCCTCAGTAAGAACAAGAGCAAATACTCACTGGCAATCCCTGTTCTGCTAGCTTTAACAGTTTTTTGCAAGAAATTACAAAAAATGAAAATAAATACAGCATTAATCAACAAGAAGTGTTTTTATAATTTAACACTGTCACACCTTATAAGGTAACTGTAGAGAGAGATNCAAANGGTACTTACCTCCCAGGAATTACTCTTGCTCAGATGTGTCTTCAGATATTTCTCAGCTTCTAAAGCTTTTTCTATTAATTCATATGACTTATTTATTTCAGCTATGCACTTCTGGCATATGTGTTTGGGCAGAGGATCACTGGCAACAACCTGTTAAAATAAAGTTAATGTCAATCCCTTTTCCATAAACACAAACAACATGCATAGCAAAATACATTTATTCAAACCTTTAGCATCATGTACAATTGTCTGAGATTAAAATTATGAGACTTGCAAATAATGCGAAACAATATAATATATTTTAAATTATTTTGGAAACTGGAACAGGCTGCCATGTTAATTTGAAAAAAAAAAGACAATTTATGTTGTTCCTGGTGGTGTGTAGAAATCACGCAGAACACACCACCGCTCTGAATCATATTCCTATATGGGAAAATTGTAGAATAATTAGACGAGCATACACCGAAATCAAAAGAAATACCTTAGACTCCATTGCCATCTGGAAAACTCAAGATAACCTAAATAAAGAAGAAGGACCACTCGACCTCCGATGGAACAGCTTGTACAATAAACCAAAGAACAGTCATTTGCAATAAAATGGCCCAAACCCCCAGAAACTCACATTTCAGAATTCAACCCACTCGCATACTTAGGTTTAATAGAATAAACAGACAGCAATCTGGAAACATCGCAACAAATGAGCAACGCTTAACAGCTGTTCTGGATCAAGCCACCAGTGAAATCAGTCTGACTGCAGAAGCCGTTGGGCTTCCTCCGTATTAAGGGGCCCCTTATGTTTTAACAAGTTTGTAACGTGTCGTTTTTTATTTTAAATTGCAACATGACAGTTCCTCATCCAGCGGACTCCAGTACAGCCACGGCGAGCATGTAAAGGTCAAGAAATNAAATGTCAACACTTGAAGATGCCTAGATGGGGATACTAGGCGAAATATCGTGCTTTCTACAGACCACCAGGAACAAGGTAAATTGTCTTTTTTCAAATTAACAATAAAACATATGTTTATTACCCTTGGAGTAATTGAAACATGTTTGTCCTTAAGTTAGTAGAACTTTTGTGTACTAAGTTGTCAAAAATATTTTGTTCCTTGTTGAGCAACATATATGCAATACTGACATAAGATTTTCTAGAAGTTCAAACTATGACATATTCCTAAAAAGCCTTAAGGTTAAGCATGTTGAAAATTTGTTTTTACATTCACTCTTCTTTTTGATGCTATACTTCCATAAGTAGTATGGAGATGGTAGTCCTTGATGTTTCTCTAGCAGCCTCAAGTAACTCTCTTTTAACTGAGAAAATACAACATTTGCAGAAAAAAATAGATTTTATGACATATTCTCTGGGCTTCCAGATTCAATATTTAATATCTGAGTTTCCTGGTTTCTCACAGACATATCTGATGAGAAATACACTTCTAATTAAGTCCACAGAGGTATCAATTATAATAATTTAAACTGATCAGTTGTGCAAGGTTAATTTTAGGGAATTTTATTTACAAAATAAACTTCAAACAAAGCGAACGCATGATAGCTTACAATAACTGGTAGACACCTGATCAATTTGGAGTAGACATCCGTGAGAGAGTCAAACATCGACACCATGTCATCTCTCTTTGCAGTACAAATACGACACAATAATGTCACATCATCTAGGGCCATATCTGTTGGAAAAAAAATACATCAAGCTATCTGATGACTGTCTGTTAAAAACATCTACCACCTTCCAAAAACACACACATTTTAAGTTTTTAATAGAATTGACTCATTTAAATTCTAAGAAAATAACCACCTAATAAATTAGACTAAAAGGTCCTTAAAATGCATCAATATTTTAATATTTTTCTCTACTCAATAAAGTCGAACCTTAAGGCCATTTGCATTCCCGTGCCTTATACTTCCCTTAATCTAAAATTCTGTACTTTTATAATGCACAACAAGGCAACTAAGTTTGATCTGAAAATTAGGCATGAGCATGACTATACATATTCTGTACAGAAGCATGAAACTACAGTTGGACACACATTTTCTTCTCTACACCCAAACAACAAGGCATACCACAAATGCAGACCACATTACTCTTTGTAGTCTAGAATAAGTCGTATGCAAACCTCAAATTAATTTTTTGTCGCTGTGTGGACGCCAAAAGTGATAAGCTCACAATGGAAGGTGCTGCCATCTAGTATCCATTTTTGTACATATTTCAATAGCAGGGTGCTGTTTATTCTTAAAAAATAAGTATAGCCTTGTAATTACGTATTTTGCCACCATTTTTTGTCACATAAAGTTTGTGTTTACATTCAGTGTTAACCTTATTTTATACAAAAGCCATTTGAATATTGAAATATGACAATTTCATGAAGGAATATGATGAAATATGTACAGAATCAGACATTATGGTGAAATATGTACAGAATCAGACATTATGGTGAAATATGTACAGAATCAGATATTAGATGGCAGCACCTCCCATCGCGTGTATATAAAATTTGGCATCAAAAACCTTCAATTTTTTTCCACGTGCAAGATATGGCTTTTAACCATCACTTATTCTAGGACACTGTACCTGTAGTTTGAAACATGGCAATATTATCAACTGTTGTGTGAAGTTACAATACATGCTAATTAACTATCACTTNTACATAAATGATAAAAGGATCTGATCTTGCTGGCCCAGCCTGCATGTACGTAAAGTATCCAGCCATTTTGAATATCACGAGAACCGTTGCGTGGCCTCGATGTAATTTGTAGCCAATCAGAGGGACCCTTTCTGTGAATGCATGAACATTCACTAACCCAATGGACTATTCAGTTGGCTGNTAGACGCCGTTGAGTGAGNGTGTGTACTGTGCGACCGTCACATTCACAATGACCGTGCAAGTTAATCAGCAAATCTGCATCAAATTTTATGTAAAATTGAACATTTGTCCTCGGAAACTATTCGGATGATTAGGAAGGCTTTCGGGGATGATTCAATGAGTAAAGCACANATAAAACTGTGGTACAGATACTTCAACGATGGCCGGGAATATGTTGAAAGCGATCCACGTTCTGGAAGGTCTTCAACAAGCAGAATACCTGAAAATGTTAAACGAGTGCGGCCTGCAATCTATGAAAATCGGCGACTGACAGTGAGAGAATTAGAAGGTGATCTGGGGATTCCAAACACTAGTGTTTCAAAAATTTTGACAGAGGATCTTGGCATGAAACGTGTGACGGAAAAATCTGTTCTGCGGCTTCTGTCATGGGAGCAAAAGGCATTTCATGCTGCAGTTGCCGAGGACTTGCTTCAAACCGCTAACAATGACCCACATTTCCTCAAACAGGTCATACCCAGAGATGAATCAATCATGGGTCTATGGCTTGGACCCTGAAACAAAAGTCCAGTCTTCCCAATGGAAGTCGCCTGGTTCTCCATGTCCAAAAAAGGTGCGGCAAAGTTGGAGCAATGCCAAGGCCATGTTGAGTGTTTTTTGATTGTGAAGATGTTGGCCATCATGAGTATGCTCCTCTAGGCCAAACAATCAATAAGGAGTACTGCATCAATGTTCTTCGCCNGGTGAGAGATGCAGTAAGAAGAAAACGGGTGGGGCTGTGGGCAAGTTGTGACTGGCAGCTTCAGCACTTTAATGTGCCTGCCCGTTCATCACATCTCGTGCAGGGTTTTTTGGCAAAACATGGAATCAACCAGGTGTCTCAGTCCACCTACAGCCCAGATTTGGCTCCCTGTGACTTCTGGCTTTTCTCAAAGCTAAAATTACCTTTGAAAGGGAAGATATTTCAGACTGTAGATGCAATTAAGGAAGCTGATGACGATTCCAAAAGAGGACTTTGCAGACTGTGACGAAAAGTGGAAAAGACGCTGGGATAAGTGTGTGAAGTCCAAAAGGAACTACATTGAAGGGGACTAAGGCGCCATTGTCCTAGGCACAGTATATATTTGTTAATATTAAATGGCTGGATACTTTCCGGATAGACCTCGTATGTGGATGCAACCTAGCGCCAGTNAAAAATAGGCACACATTATCTGCTCAACAAGAAGGAAAGAGAAGTAAGCATTCCAGAAAGATTCTGACAAGAAAACTATATCACATGCCCCCTTTGTATTTCAAAATGCTATAAATCCCTTTCAAAGGATGTGAAATAACAATTCTAACAGTGTATTTTGTTTTATCACATGGTGCCAAATAATAAGGATTNAAAAATTTGGATCATTGATTAAAAAACATACAATTGTTCAAAAGGTACAGTACTATGGCAATGTGCTTAGAAAGTCCAGAGTCCAAATCCTGAGACAGTAAAGTTTTTAAAATACCATACAACTGAAGAGGGATTTAATTGGATGACATAAGAATTTTGTTATAGTGTCGTCTCNAATTAACCCTTTGCAGTCGTAATGCCAGGGAAAAACCTCTTAGCCAGGACGTAAGGCTTTTATGCAAAAATGACACATTTTCACAATATCTATAAATTCCAATATTATGTGATGAAAATAGGCCAGGAAGATATTTAGATTGTGTGAGTTATAGACAATGAACAGGTTTGTTGTTCATNTTTTAATATAAGGTCAAAGGTTAAATTTAAAATAGTTTTCAATGTGAAGTGTAGGCTAACATCCAAAAAATCTGCAATAAACGATCTCAGGACGTGACGTTAAAAAAATCTTGTATGCTTATCTGAAACCCAGTCACTGGACTAATGGTCTTTGATGCCATGCACAATTACTCCCAAAAATTCTCTCGTTTGTTGTACTTACTTCAGTCCTCGTTTTCCATTTTGACATTGAGCTCAGCTGTTTCCCTTCCATTTTTAGTTGTGCATATCTGTTTGTTTCAGAGACAATAGTGTTCAATAACACATCATCAAAAAATAGCATAAAATATTCGCTAGGTCTAGCATTTGTTGGTAAATTATTTTTTGGACCATGATTTTTTTTGTAAAATCGAAAACATGAGGTTTTGCTTCATTTTGATGAGTTATAAACGACCAGCAGTCGTCAACAACATGATTCTGTATGGCATTGCCACCAGAGCTTTCAGCACTTGAATTGTCACTTTCACTTGCCACCAATGCACTAAAATTACTATCACCATTCTCCGAATTATCGTCGAAAACCATTCTTTCTATATACTGTATTTATCCCTAATAAATATTTGTGCATTGCTTTGGACACTTGAAGGACCCGGCAGACTGTTTTGGTCATCCATATTTATGTTTACATACAATTGTAAGTATTTCAAAGTTCNGTAAAAGTTCTCAATTCCAATAAGAGATGGCAGCATAAAGCTTGACAGAGAATTTACCAAGGCCATGTGTTTGCCTTTAGCGATTATTANTAGACTTATGTCTTAGAAACATANAGTCAATGTCAATTATATATCGAACTCCGACCGCAAAGGGTTAATGATACTNAAGTGCCTCTGTGGCTGCCCATCATAAAACCTAAAGAAAACTACAACATTTATGTACACTTAAAATACCCACTAAAGTCAAACAACATACGGTAACTGAACCAGTGAACCATAGCATTAATTAAGACTACAGGNATTTTTTAAAAATGCCTGCAGCACTCTGTCATACATTTGTCCAATTTCAAACTACACTAAACTTTCGATTCGTGTGCAGGGAGTTTGGGAATTGTGTAGTAACACATATCCACAAAGTGTTTTAAACACATTCCTTCATTATTAATCTTATCAGACAATATTTTTCACATAGGCCTACATACACTTTTATCATTAATCTGCTGCTTGCATTGTGAAAAGCATAAGAAATAATAATAGTAAAAAAATTACAAAATGTATCATTGTATTGTATCTGATGAAAATGGTCCCAAACTGAAATAAAAAAAGGACACTCTTTTCCTGTGAAAGGGTTAAATTTATGAATGTAACAAACTCTGTGTGAGGAGTAAACAGCTGACCTACACACAAGTTAAAGCAGGTTCAATCTAAAGTAGCTACAACTGTAGTGTCCTAGAATAAGTAGTGAGTAAAAGTCCTATCTCGCCCGTGGAAAAAAATGCGTTGCTATACGGAATCCAAATTTGATTAACTTGCGATGGTAGGTGCTGCTATCTAATATATACATCTTTACATATTTCATCATAATTTCTGATTCTGTACATATTTAATCATATTACTTCATGAAACTGTCTTATTTTACGAGGGCTATTTTTCTTTCAAGTTCCGATAAGCTGGNAAAAACAAATACAAGTAATAAGAAAAGTTTTATTATACACTTGTGTTACACTTACATGTGAACTATTTCTCATCATAGTCGCCACCGACATTGAGGCATTTGTCGTAACGGGGCACCAGCTTTTGTATACCCTCCTCGTACCATGTTGCCGCCAAATGCGAGATTCCTTCTCTTCAAAAACCAAGCTGAAGGCAATTCTGCGACTGAAATTCATCGAAGATTGTGTGTTGTGTATGGGGA
Organism: Machilis hrabei; assembly: GCA_003456935.1. Lineage (NCBI taxonomy): Eukaryota > Metazoa > Arthropoda > Insecta > Archaeognatha > Machilidae > Machilis > Machilis hrabei. The sequence goes on from KZ879236.1 coordinate 8,341, forward strand.
AAACATTATGAGTGATAGTGCAGTGCGAAAGTGGTGTAGGATGTTTCGAGAAGGACGAACTGATGTCCATGATGAAGGGGGTCAGGGAAGGAAGTCCGTAGCAACAGACGACATTGTCGAAAAAGTGAACACTGTGGTTAGAGAGCACCGCCGGTTCACAATTTCTGTCATAATGTTTTCCCCATACACAACACACAATCTTCGATGGATTTCAGCCGCAGAATTGCCTTCAGCTTGGTTTTTGAATAAAACGGATCACAGAACGAATCTCGCATTTGGCGGCAACATGGTACGAGGAGGGTATACAAAAGCTGGTGCCCCGTAACGACAAATGCCTCAATGTCGGTGGCGACTACATTGAGAAATAGTTCACATGTAAGTGTAACACAAGTGTATAATAAAACTTTTCTTATTAATTGTATTTGTTTTTGTCAGCTTATCGGAACTTGAAAAAAAAAATAGCCCTCATAATATTCGAATAGCTTTTGTATAAAATAAGGTTAACACTGAAAGTAAACACAAACTTTTGTATGACAAAAATGATGATTAAATACGTAATTACGAGGCTTAACTCACGCACTATTGAAATATGTACAAAAATGAATAATAGAGTTTTATCACTTTCGGATTCCGCATAGCGACCAAAAATTAATTTGAGGTTTGCTTACTACTTATTCTAGACTACTATACTACAACTGAGGCAGTGTACAGCTGACATATGTACAGAAGCTGATGTGTCAGGATTATTTTTTTACATTTTATTATTCAGGACTACTTCAAGCTACACTTATGGAACATGTGTAAACTGAAATACCCACTCAAAAACGTTTATTGACTTAAACAGTCATTATTCAAGTTCAATGTGACCACATCACATNGACATTCAATCTCCAGACACGTTATGGTGCTTCTGATGATCAATTTTAGCACAATACATTTCTTATCCATGTTTTCAATTCATTCAGTATTGTTGGCAGACATTGCCCTTCACAAAACTTTGAGTAATAAAACACCAAAATAAGAAAAAATCAAATGCACTGCAACATGTGGCAAGATATTAAATATCGCAATTATAAAGTTAGAGTGACTCGTGGCACTTACATTGAACTTGAATGATGACTTTGTGTATGGCAATAACATTTTTTGAGTGGCTCTTTCAATTGTATATGTTCTATAAGTGTAGCTCCTAGTAGCACTGAATAATAACATATCAAAATTGGAAACATCGTGTCTAGAAATGACTGAAGGATAAAAAAAAACATGGCACACACATAAATTTTAAATTGGTTTATCTCAATTAAGTTCTCACATATTTCTTATCACTACTAGTTTAAAACNTCAATGAAATGGCAGGCAAATGATTTCACTGTTATTAGCCTATTTCACTGCTGAATAAATTGGACTAAGGAAAACTAATTTAGAACGAACCTGATCACAGAAGTATGTTGATGAAAAAAGTATCTTTAAGGCACAATATTAGCAAATGGCAATAATAGGAAGTTCAACTTTTTTACAGAAAAATCACATTTATTACCCCTCCCCCAATAAAATAAACTTTAACCACCTCGAACAACATCCTACATCCTTTAGGTAAAAATTTAATCTGTGCTTAGAGCCAAGAACAAAAATATTAAATAATTGCACAACTTAATTTTTGGGTTGCATACACTACAGGCTGAATATGAAAAATCATTATTAAGCGGCATGTGCTTTATGTGAACATTCACTTACAAGCATAAGTTCTATCCTGCTATAGCCCCCCTTTTAAAAGCAAAAAAAAAATAATGTTAATATTTTTATATTATGAGAAAAATGTTTGCCCAGAATCTTATTCTATCTAAAAGCATACTGTTTCAATCACATAAATAACATGGCACAAGAAAAATGATAAAAATAATTTTCTGTTCTATCATGTAAAGTACTCTAAAGCAGTACTACAGATATTTGTAATTTTCACAGCTTAAATATTACTGTCATTAACACTTACCTTCATGTGATCCTTCTAAACTAACAGACACATCTATTGGACTCTCCTCTTTGATTCTACAGTTATGGCGCTTCCATGTGGACAATGGATCGCTCTCTGTAGTAATCTTCTGATATCGGTCTGATAGGTCAACAAGTGTAGATGTTGATCTACAACACAAAATGTGTATATTTTGTTGAAAACGTCAAATTAAACAACCAAAATTATTGTGTAGTGTAAATGCCTTGCCTACCTTTCTTCACTCCAACATATTATAAAACCACAAAACAAATAAAATTAAGATTCAAATACATCAAATACTACACATGAAATAATATACCAGCATAAAGTAATAACTTGTGCATTTACAATACTATAATATCTGCATGTATTCAGGCTTTAGTATTATTTTAATCATGTAGGGTAAGGGATACAATGATTGACCATTTTGTTTTAGAAAGTGAGTAGCAGACGAACTACGCGTCATGTGACATTCACTCTTACCGCGATTCAAAGGGGGGAGGTTCGACTACTGTTTTACACTAGTGTTAAGTCAGATAGGGCATTTTCACGAGTGCATTGGAGAGAAAAAAAAACGCCAAAGAGAGGAAGCGAAAAAACCTAGAGGGAGCAGATGCAGGGTTAAACATAACTAATAGGGATGTTTTGGAGAGGGGTGGGGGTGACGAAGGTCCTAAAAGATAGGAGAGAGCCTGCCTGTTTAAGTTTTTGTTTGATCAAAAGTGTGATTTTTGTTACCTTTAATGTTATTTTTACCGTGGTCAATCATTGTATCGAAGTGGTTAATCATCGTAGTTAGTCGGTCAATCAATGTGGTTGTTTATCAAGTTGTACTGTTTTTTTGACCAAAATAAACTTAGTTTTTATTGGATATGACAGCTTTATACCTTGATACAAACCTTCAAGTACCTCTCTAAAAATTATCATTCCAAGATATGCTTGCAAATGCATACAAAGCGAGAAAAATNACCAATCATTGTATCCTCTACCCTACCTAGATATGAAAGTTCCCTAACGTTAAGTGGTTCTTTACATTTGTACAAAAAGTGTAACCAATTAATTTGTTAAAAGATTACAAGATTTAAATTTGTTCAGCTGCCCTTAATGAAATCTTTAAAAACCACCTATGTACCAAGAAAGGACAACAACAAATTGGTCTTGCTCAAGATACAAGCCCCCAGCTATTAACACTTAAAACTGAACATACTAAGAAAANCACTTCCGTTCTTCATTTTTGCGAGGAAAAATAATTATAAATACCTACCTAAATCAATAGATAAAAATGAAGTTCTAAGTTATTCATGACTATCACAAGTGTGCTCTTTTCAATGAGCACACACTCGGCTTTGTTTCATCAGCAGTAGTCATTTGATCACTGTCAAATAAGTGTGTTTGTATCAGCTTTCAATATTTACGACATGGAGTAACGTCCAGTTATTTCATTTTATTTTAAATTGTGAAACTGGCCACAGAAATATACCAACACATGAACAATGTGTTCAGTGTTGACTGTCTGAGTTGTTCACGGGTTTTTCAATGGTTTAAACATTTTCAAGAAAGTAGGAAACTGCTGAAGGATGATCCTTGTCCAGGTCAGCCAGTTTCTGTTCAGTCCAATATAAATGTGAAATACGGTCATTCTCATACTCGCTGAAAGTCTTGGAGTGAACAATCACTATTATTCATGAGTGATGAAACGTGTGTGAGCAGCCATGCGCATCCCATGTTGAATTTGAAGCAGCTTCTTGCTTCCAAATTGATCTGTGTGATCCAGCATCGTTCATATTTACCATATTTGGCATGACATACGTTTTTCTTTTCACGAAGGTGAAACTGGCTCTAAAAGGAAAGCGTTTCAGTGACACTAGCAATGCCCAATGCCGTGTGACTAAGCAACTAAATATGAAATCAAAGAGTGCTATTTAAGTTAAAATGAATATTAGTTGGGTTACTCTTAGTAAGGAATCCTTAAAATTAAGTCCAATTCTAGATTAACATGTGTACTCAGTGTCAGGGGGTGCATTGCCCTAATGAAGGCTTTCTTTGTTACATCACTCGGCCATCATATCAAAACAAAATACTAATGCTGATTACTGCAGCCTAATGAACTGTCGACTAGTCACTTTTATTTTAATTCATGCCTGACACTGACCTTCTATGTTAATAAACTCACCAATAAACCTCAGAAACATGCATTCTCAGTACATACCTGACAATTACCTGCTATGTTAATACATACACCGATAAAATTGTACAACAGGTACCAAAACCAATGAAGTCCTGATTCTTGAACAAACTGGCTATTAGACCAAGAGTTCAGACACCAGATTCAAATTGAGAGCTCCCTAAACAAATATAACCAGTTTGATGAAAATTGCAGAATGGTCTAACATATATAAAAAAGTCAACTCGACCAGTGTATTGTTACCAGAGGTAAAGATTTTCTACGAAAAACCTAAGTGTCAATAAATTTCAACATGATGATGATGATGATTTTTGGTGTTTTACGTCCCGTCGACACAC
>KZ879255.1:12067-23448 GCA_003456935.1 Machilis hrabei
TGAATTCCATAAAAGTGCGCTTGTTCTGTGAGCTCCATGTGAGTGTGTAAGACAGTTGTCTACTTTCAATTATCTCAATGTGAATGAAGTTCTTTGATCCCAATAAACTGTTTTACCCTACTAGGCAACACCTGCATACTGTATATATGTCTTCTATTCCTGCCCCCACGTATATACGAGTATATTGCACTACCGAAATCACTGTCACAGCCTTGATGCTATTCAGTAAGTGTTTCTCATTTTGTTTAATATTTTTATTTNTTTAGATATTTTATAGTTTAGATACGAATGTTNTGTAACGACGTGGGTGTNGGATTGTATATAGCTTCTGAAATCGAAAATACANAAACCACAACAACAAAATAATAACCNAGTGATGCACAAATAAGCATGACGTTTGGACGCTTTTGTTGTTTAGATATAGGATTAACGCTAACACAGTCAGCTCATTTGATTCAGTTCTTAGGAGAGTATACAAAAAACAAACCATGCGAAGAACGGGTATCGCCACTAGTTACATATAAAACAGGTGTCTAAGTTTTAAATAGTTCATGTAATTAATTGACGTTATACTTTAATATATTTAAATAATCTGAAATTTAATGTAAGGAAAATAAATAAAATTAATTTTAAAACACCCAAATAAATATTTTTTTTTTTAAATAAACTTAAAATACTTATGCACATTTTAGTCATACAAATAATGGTATGTCACAATAAACTTCTCACCTACAATGTGTAATGAATTAAAAAGTTTGGATCAATATTTTGGAACTAGTATTCTGCCAAAGTCAATGCTGGTAATTTAATTTAGTTAATCAATCACTGAAATGTTTTCAAAGAAATAGATTAAGATTCCCCTCATATATCTGCGGAACGACAAGGCTGCAATTGACGTAAACATTATAATTATTTAACTACACGTGAACTATGAAAAATTGTGTCGTGGAATCTGTCGCAAAGAAAATTTAGAAATGTTTGTAAGATCGTGAACGTAAATTGTTATAATTATATCATTATTCGCTATAGTTTAAATTTTAATTTTAATCTTTGGACTTTCAGGGAATTTGAACTTGTAAAAAAGGTTGTTTTTTTTGTTTATCTAAAATAGATTTTTTAATTGTATTGTAAAAAATTATCGTATACGAGTATAATGAAGCTTGGATCATTTTTATATGTATTTATATTTTTTTGTTTAATTTTCAATGGCATATCATACCTGCTAAGCTTTACGTTTTTGTTTTCTCCAGCATACATTAAAATCAAAGATGGCCACATCCAGTGAAATTTGGCATTAGTTTAATGTGTAAATTATTTTAATATTTTGTTAAGTGTATTATGTGTAATATGATGATGTGTATTGGTTCATGTCATATCGGCATCACTTAGGTCATATCACAACGATAAAGTTGTTTATTCCTACTGATCAGTACGAAAACCACTTTATAATAGGACTTTTTGACATTTGTATTGTACCCAATCCAGAATACAAAAGCAGAATCTGAAAAGCTGTTTTCACATAAAAGTGTTGTGACTTACGAATGAATAATAACATATAAGAACACTACTAATCACACATGATTTACTCCTGTTAGTTAATGGAGATGATTAGAAATCACAAACACTGAAGTGAATGATATTTAAAATATCCGGATATATGTTGCAGTGTAACATAATACTTCTGGTACAGTACATACATAACTGGTCAACCACTCTACCATGGACGACAAAAGACTTCAAAGTAATACATGACATTTAATATTAATTGAGATATAAATAGTGACTATAATAACATTTGTACAATCATTAAGCATTTATTGCTACCAACTTTATTACACTAAAAAGCTGGATCATAGTTATATCTTAAAATTACGATCATTATATAGTTATAGGTGTTGCTGTCATGTCTGTGATGCTACTAAAACTTGTTGTGTTGCCCGTATTAAATTATAAGGCTTTAATGTCAGAATAATATATTTTCTTTAGCTAGAAAGGTATTTATTTTGTCATAAAGTTATTATTAAAAATACTCACTGATTGTTTGAACCAACCATTACCTCGGTAATATGTTTTCCAATGTCTTTATTTTACCAAGGGTGCANTTTAAACAGTCTTCAGTTGGTTAGCATGTCCTTAAAGAATGACACATATTTCATCATTGCAGTCATAAAGTATTTCATTTTTTAAGGTGCTAGGTTTGTGAGGGTTTTTTCATAGTTCAGATGCCCTTTCAGAAGTTATACCATTGCTATTACTCCCAAACAGAAAACTTCTGGGACCTTGCTGTATAGAATACAATTGTCCAGCGTATCTATTGTTATGTTTTACAAACGCTAGGTGCATTTTTTTTGAAAACGAAGAATCAGGGCATATTCTGTCTAAGTAATTTTNCGGATATGGAATAATCAGTTGAAGACCTCCTTGCACATAAGGCGCTAATCTCTAAATATATGCCAACATATGTTTCATTACGTAATATACGAAGACTACAGTAGATATCCTCGTCAGTGTTAGTGGTTATGAAAAGTGGTTATGGAAACAGCGCACTTTATATATATACTGTATATCTTTAAACCATTGAAACAATGCAAGAAATTATCACCCAGTAATACCTAATTTGACAGGTTTGTCAAACTCTACCAACAAACTTGCGGGACGAATAAAAACGTTAGAATACGATGAGTTTTTTCAGGGATTTCTTTTTCATTAGCTGCTGCATTGTCTTACTTATCACGTTTAAAGATTTAGAGTGCAAATGATCAGTGAATCACTAAAGTAGTATTGATTGTAAATAAATAGTTTTAAAATTAAGTTGCGTGGAATTAGTTACATGTAATGCTTTCGAACGAAGCTAAAATAAATCAAAACAATAGTGTAAAACGTTTATGTAATATAAGAAGAAGTCCCACAAATCTGATTTGAAGGTTGTTTTCACAATTATTAAAATAAATTGAATATCATCAGAACATTAGACAAAAACCTAACGATACAATGTTGCTGATACATATTATTTTACCATTCTGCGTATGTATAGAGTTTGTTGGTAGATGTTGTACAGAATTTCAATATAGAGTGCGTACTTCTATATAATAGCAAACGTTTTCATTAAGACATGTTTTATCAGGATGGAATTGAGAATAATGCACACAACATTTAAAAGGCATGCAATGAGATCGGTGATTTTTGTTGTTTTGTCTGAAGAAACACAGTTTAACACTAGATCACTGTTTAAATTATAGATCAAACTCGATATAGTAATTGGGTCTATTTTATTTGTGCAAGCCACAACTGAAAATCGCGAGTTTAAAAGTGTAGTTTTGGAATATTTGTACAACAGAGGTTCATTAGGCGGTCACACTTTAGGTGACAAAGTGAGTTTGGGGGAGTAGGTAGACTGCCTGACTCCTGTCCCAAAGGTCGTGGGTTCGAATCCCGCATTAGACATGGATGTTTGTGCTGTCCTAACTGTGCACTTGTGTTGGCCTAAATGTGAGAACTCACTTGTGTTGTCCTAAGTGTGTGCACTCAATGTCGGAACAAAAAGTGGCCATAATCGTTAGTCGATAACGCAACATAAGTAATGCCCGCAGGCGGTTCCTGGTACAATAACGCTAAAAAAAAGTGACAAAGTGAACTTGATAAATATTTTTTACTGCATAGATACGAGCCAATTAGTAAGTTAACTGAAAACAGTAACTGATATTATTTTAGATATCAAAGTGTTTCTTCCACATGTTATCACTTAACATCACAGTTTAGCATTCAGCCAGTCAACCTTTAGCTTGATTTTTTTAAACTATACATTAAATAACAACGTCTATAAGGGTGTTTGCAACAGAACGTACCTATTGGTCACTGCAGAATTATGATAAGAAGTAACAATGGCCACTACATTTGCAGTTCAGTTATCAACGCGGCAATAATAGAAGACGGTGACATTCTATTCGAGATGAAGCCCAAAAAGTTACTAGTCATCGTAACCTTTGATATGAATAAAAACAAAAGCTAGGAATAAACTTTTATTTTAGTAGACCTGTTACTACGAAATCAGGATTACGACAAAAAAAAAATTATACGTTACCATGTCACAAGTACAAAGAAAATATGTATTTGCAATTTTTCCGCTAGACGTTAATTAAAATTAATTACTATTATTTTTAATTATAACTGAAATACGTAAAAGTATAAAATTTGAAAGTTGCTAAAAAAGTTTTGGTACAGGGCTTTGAGAAACTTTCAAGGATAAATTTAAGAAAGTTATACGTTTGACATTTAAAAATTTAGCCTACAGTTCTATGCTCTGCCTCTTCTTAATTGACTGTGATGCAAATACTTTTTAGGAAATCAACTTCGTAATATTATATTATTAGACACTTCATTTTTGTGCTTATTATGGGGAACAAATTAGTGCAGTTGTATAACTTTATATAAAGTGTAGGTAAATAGGCTATATAAATAACCTTAATTGTAAGTTTTTAAATGAAATATATTAACACAATTCATTTATATTCAAAACAGTTTGATCAAAGGATTTTAATGTGAAAAATTTCTAGTTATAAATTTTAAATGATTTCGAAAACTATGGGATGATAAATTATACATATATTTAACAAAGCTTCAAAACAGTCACTCGAAACATATGACTTATCCTCAGACTGCAGTATTTTCGTAACTAAAATACGTTTCTGATAAGAAAATTGCCTATAAATATGTATTTAGAATATGTACCGCTCCATGAATAAAAATAGTTAACAATGGTAATACAGTTACCTAAAACATTTTGTTTTGTGCGTTTTCACTTACGCAAGGCAACCATTTACTAAACCAAATTGAACATATTAGACTTAAGTTACGAAATAAAAACACAGAGTAATTATATTGCATTAAAATCATCTCCCCAAAGTCTATGAATATTAAAATTAAGATAAAATAAACACACAAACGCATTGAAATTGAATTTTTTAAAGAGATATTTAAAGGTGCGTTTACGAGTATATATTAAATGCCATTAGTTTATATTTGGACCAAGTGCCACGTAATTATATATATAGAAGTAAATACATAATTTTACACCTCAAGTTACATCAATGTTATCCACACTAACGTATATATCATGACCAAAACTTAATTAATGTGTAACTTTTTTTTTAGATAGATCTGTCCAATAGCTCACTTCTACGTCACTAAATTTTACCAGCTTCTTTGTGGTTCACATTCTGCAGGTTAGTACAGGTTAACATAATATAATCAGATTAGGATGTTAAGGTAAAAGGAAATAACTTTTAGACTTTACATATTTATCCTGTTTTAACTCTTGATCACAATAGTAAACTTAGACATTTTGGAAGGTAAAATTTGTGTATGAACATCTATTTCTGAATTTGTTCACGTACATCATGTGTTACTTAGCTTTTTACCCTGCCAAGAAGCGCTCCTCTGATTTTAGGACTACTATGTTTATGTAACACTTACTTATTAAAAATCAAAAGACTTAACATAAACAGTATATATACCCTTCAGTAAATACACCTTAATCAACTGTTTATTTACCACGTACAGTTTACGTCGTATCACCATCGGGAAATGCCAGGCTTACTGTGTGGTTTCCTTGTCTATACCTTTCTTCACTACGTACAGTTTATCCTCGTTCATCTAGTCGGTGATAGAATAGTACTGCCATTGGATTACATTTTCCTTTCTAACGTCTCCTTTGGCTTTTCAAATGTATGTGCTACATGTATAGGGCACTCAACTTTCTACTTTGTATACCTTGCAGAGACTTGAGCAGGTCATTAATAGTCACTGTGTTAACTTACGGAATATATCAGCAGTACTCTCGTGTAGGGCACCTTCACTAATCAGAACTTCGCTAACATTCTATTGGTAGTCATAGGCTCCTGTAGAACTTGAATTTCTCTACCGTTATTTTTTATTTTTCAACTACACGTCTACCATTTTTTTCACGTTGTTTACTTTTATAAATCCAAACAAGTATCGTGTTAAAAGTTGCACTTCATATCACAAGACACTTTNGAGTTTGCAAACATGGCTTAACAAATTAAACAACTTTATGTTTATNGAGTAATTTAAGACAATACGAATAAGAATGTTTTAGACAGTTTAGTAGCCAAAAGAGAAACTGTTAACTTAGGCAAATCTTGGACCTTAGGAATGGCTTCTTACAAGACTTAACTCAAAAAGGAATTTCTTTAAAAATAAATAAAGAGTGGTCAATAAACTAACTATGAATTGTAGTTAGACACTTGTTTNTTTGTTGTTAGTATATATTAACCACTATTTTTTTCAGACAGGGTCAACATAGAAAACACTACAACAGATAAATCTTTTTTGAAAATTTACCCTATAAATTAAAAATATAAATATGATATTGATTGTTATATTATTTAAAAACATATATTGTAGACACGAACAGTTTAGTAGAAAAATAAACAATATATTATAATAACGAAGTTCTTCTGAATTTATAAAATATTATACGAGTATAAATACATTTTACGTAATATGTACTGCTAAATATGTGTTTAGCAATTACAAAAACTGGTAGACTACCCAAGTCTATAATTTTTTTGTAAAATATGTGAGCTAGAACTAGGCACAGTTATACTTGTTTTCTTTGAAGAATACGCGTTTTCCTCTATATTTACAAGGAATACAAACAGCATATAAATACTAATTCCTATAACATCGTTTGTGGGATTTTCAATTTACAACATCGCAGTCAAAACATGATTACACTGGTGGTTTGACAGATACGCCTAATATTACTAAGTTATACTGGCCTTCAGGATCAAGTTTATCAACAACCTTAAAAACACTAATATTTAGTATCCACTAATGTTAGACAATCACGCTACTTCTCAGATTCATGAATAAAGTTAAGTTGCAAGATATTGTCTTATAACTATCAAGTGTTGCATTGCTGTCACAATTGCAGTTGTGTTAAATATATTGTGCTTTGGGTTTTTCATAAAAAACACAATTAGTCTTACTTGTTCAGGATTTAGCTAGTAGTTTGGACGATGGAAAAGAGATTGACCTCATATGTTTAGGCTTCAGTAAAGGAGGTAGGATTACAAAACAGTGTTCAGTATGTGCAACGTAGGGTAGCTAGATTTATTTTGGGCCNGTAGGAGAGTTCTGATAGCGTATCGGAAATTTTAGATCAGTTAGGTTCGGGACATTAAAATATATTACGGTGATTTTATACACTTAGGATGTTAGAAGAGTTACCTAGTTTTCATTATCATGTAAATGCAAAATATGTTATACAACCTGAAACTTATATAGCTAGGGTCGAATATGAAGATAAAATAAAGGAATGCAGATGTTAATATAATGTCTAATTTTGGTCCTTTTAACCACCATGATTCGAAACTGAAATTGCTTAAACTCATATACGTAACACATGATGCTGTCGTACCCCCTTCCACCTGTCATTATAGTCATTGCAGGGTAATATGAAAATATAAAGTATATATACCATGTTTTGCCATATTTCTCCATATTTAAAGCAAGCAAAGTGAAGGTATATTTAATGGACATTTGAAACCCAGAGAAGCATATAAAAAATATGATATCAAGAGGAAATATCGTTTATCAAGCATGATATCTAATTATTACTCATTCCTTTCAACGCTACGCTGATATACATATCAATACTATTTATATTAGTAAAACTAGGACATACGCCTTTTGGTTTTAACTCTTGCAGTATTTTTAATACATATAAATACTATAAAATCGTAAAATATACTGATACGTTAACGTCATGCAAGGCGTGAAAGGCTGAACCACGAGCGAGAAATGCGAGCGATGTGGCATGCGAGGGCAAAGTATCAAGTCAATTGCGAGACAATTCATACATAACGATTACGAATTTGCACCGGCAATATATTACTTCTACTCATTCAAAAAGTTATACACGGTCAAATAATTGTTATAGGAAGTAAGTATATTACATTTCCTTTTTCTTGCTTTTAGTGAAATAGTAAGCAATGAAGTTTATATTTACCTTAGGTCTGTTACAATGGTCTCGATTATTTCCAGGAAGCTGTAGAATAGAGAACGTTTCTTTTTACTATACTAATTTCCATTACATCCTAAAAGAAAAGTTTTACATAATAGCGTCGAATTCAAATAATATCTTCTAAGTCTTAAGTGATGAGTTCTTACTATCAAGCCGACCGCGATGAAATTGGCAAATAAGTCAGTTTTTACGCTCAAGATTTTTAGTTCGAGTTCCATAAAAAACAATAAGTTTGTGAATGGATCTTTCTTAACGTTTGGGACTATAAGGTCCATTATGAAATGTATGCTAAATTACTTTAGCCCATCGTCAAATGTGAAATATAAGATGGTAAAACACAGTCTTAAAATAATTTCGGTTGGTGAACTTATGACACTATGGGGCACGCGTGTTTATGTGGTAAGAGTATACACTTCCGTACACCTGCATGGTGCCTCACTAATAGTCACTTTGAACAAAGTTAAACGCATCATTTAATACAAATATAGGTAGCATCTGTATGTTTTAATTACAAATGTTATTAAGACACCTACCATTTATTTATGTAGTACAAATTGGTGTAAATATATTGTGACTATAACCTACTTATTGACTTTGTTTAGACAGAAAATGAAGAACTTAATTTAAATATTAAGTTAGTGTTAACCAGTTGTGGNGTAGGTGTCGGGCCCGGTAGCCTAGTGGTTAGTCCCGTGGCATTGCACGCCGGAGGTCCCAGGTTCGATTCCTGGCTAGGGCATGGGTGTCTTGCTTGTGCTGTCCTAAGTGTGTGCACTTGTGTTGGCATACGTCCGAGCACTCACTTGTGTTGTCTTAAATGTGTGCACGTAATGCCGGAATAAAAAGTGGCCATAAATGTTAGGTAATAAAGCACCGGAAGTAATGCCATATGGTGGTTCCCGTTGCATAACCCTAAAAAAAAAAAGTTGTGGCGTAGGTGCTGCTTTTGAGATTGTTTGGCTAATCCATAAAAAAATATAGACGATATTGGGATATTATTTGTTACAAATATAGGATGTCGAGAGTTGTCAAATATGGATGAATTTTGAAAGACACATAATACTGCTCATATATTGTTTACGAATTAATAGTACGTCATTTTACTGTCACTTATATATTTATAAGATACATTTATGATGTGCTCAAGTTATCATAAACACATTTAGCAGTCATAATACGTTTCAGTAGTTATATAATATGAAAATGACAATAACACTTTACTTTTTTCACTTTATTGCACGAAAGTGTCAGTTTTGTTTTGTGTTTGTACAGTAACTGCAAACACGAGTAGATAATAAATTTATATTTATTTAAAAACTACCATATTTGAAGCTTTTCTCATTTGTTTCATGTTGGTCCGTTACCCTATATAGAGTTGTAAACACTCAATAAATTTGTAACAATCTTCTCGGAAATTGTAATTACGACAAGGTACTCGTGTATTGAAATGTTCCCATTTGTTGTATAATTTTCTCGGGTTGGTAACTTTTCATTAAATTTTTAATAGCACGTAACATACTTCACTGATTTTCATTTAAATTTTTCTGCAGTGCCATTAATACAACCTCTAAAACATAAACTGTAAGAAACAATTTCATTTTTTTAGATTATATAAATTTCAACTTCTTAGATCACAAGATTGATATTTTGTAGATGTGGGTTCTTGGCAATTAGTCCTATGTTTTTAGAAAAGTGATAAATATTATATATCTCCTTACAGATAATAATAGGTTTGTGGAAAGAAAACAACGATATGTGTTAGTGTTAGCAACACTCATCAAAGTATAAACATGTGATTTAGAATTTAAATCAATAACAAATTGGAAGTGTAAGTGCCTATATTTTAATTTTTTACATGTTATTTACCAAACATAATTTCTTACAAAGTGCAGCACTTTCATTTACTATACATTATTTAAATGTTACTTAACTTTCAGAATAAATTGATTAGTAATGGTTTGTATAGCATAAGGTGTTATAAAATTATCAACAAAATAGTTAATGTAGTGTTAACGTTATTATAAATTGATTTGTCTTAACATTACATTTATGTGGACAAAATCATATTAGTTTTAATTATGTAACCTATAAAAATTACTTTCAATTGACGAAGAAAAATTTGCACTGAACGTTTGATGACACATTTGTACTTTCTCAATTATTTTGGTTCTTCGTCGTGGAACTGAAGAAGAATTTGGAAGCTGGGACTGTGGAAGGAATAACTGCCCATATAATTAGCAAACTTTCCCAACTTCCGAAATTTCTAAGAAAACTTAAATTAACCAAACACAGTACTTAGAGTGTACTTAGTGTAATTAATGGCTTGCTTACATTAATCACGACAGCTTGATGTCAAAAGAAAAGATGCAGTGAAAAGTTGTAGAACATCTAAATTACTTAAAAGTTTATGTAAGTTATCCTTTTGAAGAACAAACAGTGTTTCTGAAAGTAATATTTTAATCATTGCTAAAGCATATAACTCGTTAACTGGTATTTATATTATTTTTTTTTTAACTTGCAGTAAACACGAATCGATTCTTTGAATCAGTATTTAATATTACGAGACTACAATTTGTATTCGTATTACACACGTAATTTATAATATCTCAAGGAAGTATTATTGAATAGTATCAATACCAATTGCAAAGTGAGTTAAATTTGATAAATATGTTAGGCAGAACACCATTGAAAACACGATTAGAAATATTCATAAATTAAAAGCGTAACACTACAAAGTTATAAGTTTTTAGAACTAAAAGTGAAATACATTACTGCACTCTTCCAAAGCAATATAAAATTACTTCATGAGTAAAAACATGTTTTTTTTAATGATAAACAACTCACGAAAGGGTGTAACCTGTAATGCAAAAGCACCGTGAGTGCCAAAAGAAATAAACCACAGAACTAAGAAGAAAGCAAGTGTTTATGAACCTAAGTTTTGAAGGTTTGAAGATTGTATGTATCAGGGAAAACAGTTGATGGTAGTGTTTTCCAGAGTTTGGAAACTCCAGAGGAAAAAAGTAGAGTTTTAATAGGCCGTTTTGTGGGTAAAAATCTTGACTGTGTAAGGATGACACGAGGCACTTTGCCTAGTAGTACGAACATAGGTGGCAACAGGAGGAATTAAAGATTTGTATTCAGCAGAGCAGTGACCATGAAAATAACGCTAAAACAAACAANGGTCCGTGACTGCACGACGGTGACAGAGAGGGTGTAAAGAACATGTGAGGGATGGGTCACCAATTAAATGAAATAGTCGCCTTTGAATTGAGTCGAGAAGATTGAGATGGGTTTTAGGGGTGCCACCCCATACGTGTGAACAATATTCCAAAAT